>WTXI01000250.1:0-53313 GCA_022376515.1 Lactifluus volemus
CCGTATTCAAGACCATACAGCCTTTCTCCTCCACTATTTCTCCGAGTCCCCTACAATTTCTCATCTACAATTTATTGTGTAGTTTTTTCATGTGCATCAGGGCCACCATCGGCACTGTTCGTGGCCATTCCTGACGTCGACATGTCCACTCGAGCAGAACTGGTGTTCCAACGGAATGTTATTGGTCCTACGACTGGCAGAGCCGCCTGAAACTTCCACTGGGTTTCTACCGTTGTCGGTAGACCTGAAAGAGCAGAGTTGTGCTCACGGAGGTTCAACACAAGACGGGATACTAGGGTGGTCGAAAGGCTGTACACCTAAAATCAGCACTGAAGCAGACATCTAAGGATACGAGTGGTATCAAAACAAACACGTTCGTCAAGGTCGCAGTCAAATTCTTCAGAAAGGGCTGTTATGTTTTAGAAACGAGGTGTGAGGTGGGGCCTCAATAACACCAACACACGATAACGAACTGGGGCAAACTAGGCAAGGCATAGAATCGAGATTACAAAGCTAATAGGCACCAGTCATCAGGAAGATCACGTTTTTCTTGTCACGGCTTGTACAAGCTTGCACAAGCTTGTACAAGCTTGTACAAGCCGTGACAAGCCTGACAAGTTGACAAGTCACAAGCTTGACAAGCAACGTCCAGTTTTTGACAAGTTCAGATAATTTTCATTTGAACCAGACTGACAAGACTGACAAGTTCACAAGCTGGCAAGCTGACAAGTTGGCAAGGTCAAAACCAAAAAATTGTGGCACTGTTTATTAAATCATTTCTATACTAGGGGTACAAAAACGAAGCTAATCAGTGCATTCCAGCTCTCTCACCACCAATGATAATCCTGGAATATGTCAACACAGCCTCAGCCCACACCGCCATCTCACACATGAATGGTGGGCAGCTTCTCCGCACTCACACCCACACACGTTCCCACTCCCCCCATTCTGTCCACAACGAAATGGGCGTGAGCACCCCCCACATTCACATTTGCGTTCACTGTGCTCTCAGCAGCGCTAGGAGAGAGATTTCAATTATTCCATTAGCGATTCTTACCAAAGGCCATTGTCACAGCTTAGGCCTCCCCCACAGGACATGTATCGTCCGTGATCCCGCTTGCGTTCTCACTCACCGATTCGCTGCAGTCCCTACTCTGTGCATCAATCGTGCCAGTTGATCCAAACAAAGTGCACATACCACATCTAGTGTGCCCCATTCACCCACGGCCATGGACGACGGCATCGAAATGAAGGGAGGCAGCGGCGATACAAGTTGGGGAGGTAGCAGCGACCCAGGCAGTGGGGCATTGGCCACATCACAACATGGCGTCGAGAACTTGCTCACGCTGGAGAGCGACGCATCGTGTGAGTTCAGGAGCCTCAACATCTGGCTCGAAGAAACTGTGCGTTTGGGCTTGCCTCCTGTCCCACATATTTAGTTTTTTTTGTCTGTCTTTTTTTTTGGCAACGCTCAGCATTTGACACGAACCGAATATCAAGTCGTTACATGGCATCCAAGCACACTCCCAGGACTCGTAGGTATGCAGCTAATGCATTTACGACCACCAACGAAGAGGTCGTCTGTTGACGTGGCGGTGTCGGGCGGGAACGTGTGTGTGGGAGAGTTGCCAGAGGCAGATGAATGGTCAGTAAACAGCCAATGACAATAAAAACTAGATAGAATACCCACTGTAGAATAATACCATTCAGGTATGACAAGCTTAAAGAATTTCACTAGCGTGGGGATATGAGGGTTGAAACTAGGCAGTCATGCGGATGAAATAAGTGAGGGAAAAAAAAATAATTTCAAGTCCGCTCCAAATTCAACCTGACTAATACAAACCTAATAACAAAGGAAGAACTTGTTCGATTTTTTTTGTCCAAGTCGACACTCACTTGTCTCGTCTCATCTCAGACATATGCCTGTCTTTAAAATGTATCTTGACAACATTCTCATCTGCAAATGTGACCAGGTAGAGCCCAATGCTCCTTTCATTTCTGCTTCATTCCAATTCGCCACCCATCCAGGTATGCAAATGTACCGTTTGTCTCTTTTTTTTTCTCATACCCTCTCCTCCCTAGGTGGCAGCTCCCCTCCTCCCTCTGTCCTCACATGATTCTCAAAGGAGACTTGCGACTCTTGAGCATTGTGACTTGCTACATATCAATGGGCTTGTAGCAGGATGACCTCAGCCATCACAGACCCGCTTAAGTATCGTCCTAGGCTTGCACCCCAAGCTCTCCCACAAAACATCTTGCTATCCATGTAAATGTGTTCTCTTTATTCTTTTTGAGAGAGGATTCTGCCTTCGTGCTGTCATCGCGCAGCTGCCCAAGTGTCGCGCACCCAGATTGCACCTCGAACATCTGTCCTGGAAGTCTCGCCACTGTTACCTCTTTTCTCTCCCCCTCTTTGCCAAGTCCCAATTCAAACCTTGCTTGACATTAATGCTATCTTTATCTTGATTGAGTGAGTTTTTTTTTCTTTTATTTTGGTGTCAATTGAGGTCGCAAAGCTCCCGAATCTCGACACCCACAGAGTACCCGGTTCTGGTGCTTTTGTGAGTCCCCGTTTCATCACATCAACATCTGCTCTTCAGCTTAGAATTACCAGAATCAAACCGCAAAGAATATTGCCCACTACACTCAGGTCAATCGCTACACAATAGCTCGCTCGAAGCCCACGAGCGCGGAGATTCAGTCAGTCTCTTGTCTTCACCTTCGTCACAGCCAGGTCTGAGAGCCTCCCTTCTCAACTCGCAGAACTGCAGTGTGGCTTCGCTCGCCAGGATCAGCGGCGCATTCAGATCTCACTCACTCTCGCAGCACACTTCGATGCAATTCGCACGTCTCGGCGGCTAGCGTGTCGCTCGCGCTAAGCTGCACATGGGCACAGAGCTTCACACACAGTATCGGTAGCGCATCGCGATCCAGCATCGAACTTTTACTAGGGCGCACGCCCAGTTCTCCCGGCGCGGTTCGGTTGTCTGGTGGGAATCGTCGGAGGCATCAGCGAGCGAGTGGGCACTGAGTAATTCTGAAAATCATACTTTTTTTTGGCGTGCTAGGGGTCGGTGCTGGTGGGTGGGTCGTTGAGATGAACTGGTGGTGCGAGCGCGCGTACACCTGAGAGTGATGCAGGGCGGTCATCAGTATCATTCCTCTCTGTCCTGACGTTTACCAAAATAGTCTCAACAGTCTCCACCTCCTTCCCCCCTTGGTCACTCCACAAACGACAACAACCCCCTCGAACTTCTCAATGTTGTCCTCGTAGCGTCCATCGATGGCAAGTTTCATGCCCTCAACTGTTTGACTGGTGCCAAACTCTGGTCCATGCCCTCTTCGCCCCCACCTTCCTCGGCCCCCCACGGCTTGGCAGCTGCGCAGTCCATCCTGTCCATCCTCGAGCCTCTCGTTTCCACCAAGCACCTCAATTTTAGTACCAGGTGGGTCGGGCACTTGATGTGGGGGAATTTCGCACCCACTTCCCCGGATAATTGGTTGTGTGCCATGTATTTTGAATGATGGGGTTCCGCCGAAAGGGAACACATCAAGTCATGAGGTATGAAGTGGCGGAGTCTTCTATCGTCCCATGTACTGTCTAACGTTCCGTTTGATTTCATCGCTGCACCTGCATTTCGTCCTGCAAGTAGTAGTTCTGCCCCTGTGTATGTCCCGCACCAGCCCACCAAATGGCATGGTAGTGCCTGCACCATCTTCTTTCGTTCGTGGAGGCCAGTTGTGAGATGGCACAAGTACACTGTATACAGCTGCCATATGACCCCAACAGCGTGACTCACTTCTCATTGTAAAAACATCTCGTTTGTCACTATATTTGAGCACGCATGTGTAACTAGTACAGTAGTTAAAATACATTTTTCGTAACTTATCAACTTGTCAAGCTTGTTGAGCTTGTTGGGTCTTGTCAGCTTGTTGACAAGCAAGAAAAGCCCTAACAAGCCCTGACAAGCTCGAAAAGTTGGCAAGAAAATTGTGATCTTGCTGATGCACCCTGGCTGCCTGGCGTACCCTAAGCACCAAAATATTTCCTAGATTCATGATAGAGAGTATCCTTTGGTCCAGGAATCATCAGTATCGTCCACCGATGAATAAAACCAATTGCCCATACAAGAAGTACATGGTCCCTGTGATGGATGATAAAGCTCAGTGTATGTAGGTGATGTAGCTTGATGCACCATCCCAGACAATCACATCCAATAATCGAGGACCTCTACCAAATGTAAATGCCTTGTACAAGGTGAGTGAAAATATGACAATGTCGAAAATGAGCAGGCCCATCCACGACAAAGCGCTATCTGTGTCATTGAGTTATTGTGGCCGCAGCGACTGCTACCTAGCACTTACATAAGCCCCTAACATATGAAGGCCACACATCATACTGATAATGAATTGCCATGCAGATTCGGCCACTTACTCAGCATCAGGAAAATCCGAGTTTTTCTTAACAGCGCTTGAGCATGCTTAATATGACTTAACAACACTTCTAAGCACTTTTAAGCAAAATGTCTCTAAGCTGGCCATGCTTAGGCTAAGCTAGGTCTTCTCCTTAATTTGACTTAGCCAGGGCTTATTGATGCTTATTTTGGGCTTAGTTCACTTAAATGGCAGCTTAGATCTGTGCTTACCAAAAGTTTTCAAGCACACAGATTTAGGGCAATAAAAATCATATATTGAGCTAAATTACAACATGACTATGTACAGGAGACAATGGTTCCACCAGCCTTGGTGGAACAGCCCTGGCAGGGGTGGGGGCTGCAGGGCCACAGGGAGGTGGTGGTGGTGGTGGTGGTGGAGGCGTGGGAGGAGGCTGCGGGAGGCGCGAGGAGGCACAGGAGGTGCGGGAGGGGGGGCGGGAGGGGGCGTGGGGCGTGGGAGGCGCGAGAGGACGTGCGGGCGGAGGCGAGGCGCATGGGAGGCGAGAGAGAACGTGTGGGAGGAGGCGAGGCGCGTAGGAGGAGGCGAGGCGCGTGGGAGGAGGCGAGGCGCACGGGAGGAGGCGAGGCGCATGGGAGGAGGCGAGGCGCGCGGGAGGTGCGAGAGAACGCACGGGACGCACAGGAGGCGCAGGGCATGAGGGAGCGAGGAAGCGCAGGAGAAGGTGCGGGACGTGGGAGGAGGCATGGGAGGCGCGGGAGGAGGCATGGGAGGAAGCGTGAGACGTAGGAGGAGGAGGCGCAGGGGGTGGTGGTCCAGGCAGCAGAGGCAGCAGCGCGGGAGGAGGTAGTCAAGGAGGAGGAGGCGACGAAAAAAAAAGAAAAAAAAAAAAGTCAGTTCGCGTTGAGGCGGGGCAGGCAGCGTGATAACGTACCAGGACGTCGGCGCAGGCAGCGCGACAACGTAGACTGCCTCACAGAGGCAGTGAATCCAAGAGGAAACAAAAGCGGTGGGGGAGGCGCAGGCACAGGAGGTGCATGACGATGCGAAGAGGCAGAGCCAGAACAAGAGCCAGAGCCAGAGCCAGAGAGGGAGGCAGAGAGGGAGGCAGAGAGGGAGGCAGAGAGGGAGGCAGAGAAGGAGGCAGAGAAGGAGGCAGAGGCAGGGGCAGAGAAGGAGGGGACGCGGAGGAGGCAGCGGTGGGACGTGTTGGGACGAGGCAGACAACGACAGAGCGGGATAGAGGGAGAGATGGAAAGGGGCGGCAGACTCGAGAGGCATGAAAATCAACATTGTGCAAACAGTAGTAAATAATACACCCACTGTAACGACTTAGCGAAAATTTCGCGAGTCGCGACTTGGCATATTTTTTTTCGGACTTTAGTTAAATTACATAAATTAATTTTTTATTTCTGTTTTGCTTGTCTTAAGTGTCTTACACATCTTAATTACTTAATGTGCTTATCTTTGGCCTTGATTTGCTTACTTGTTTTACATACTCATTTTCTAAGTAAAAAATAAGCAGCTTGAGCAACTTGACAGGCTTAAAAATGAAATAAGCTAGTTAAGCCGACTAAGTTTTTTCTGGATTTTCCTGATGAGCTGTTGGGGTCACCTGAATACAACCACGAATACTATATATGACTACATCTGTAGCCACATGAAGGTGGCAGATTGCGACCATCATTACCTTCCCAAAAAAGTGGTGATATGCATATGCACTATCTGAGATCTGGGAAAGAAAACATACAAATGCGTTGATAATCGACCCCAAACCCAGTCCCGTAAGAAAACCAAGGATGAGGCGACTTCTGCCATACAACGCGTAGATGCGGGCTTGGCAGAGGGCTCCATGAAGGTGATCAAAAACGTCAATGTCAGTGGGACAGGAGAAAGCATTTCAGGCCATACCACTCACAAGGGCCTGTAAGGCAATCATGAAGCCCTTGTGGTATGCATGGAAATCCCAATAACTATCGCGACCATGATCTAGTGAGTATCTCATAGATATGCACATTGGAGAAACTTGCAGCTTTTCTCGGTCAAGATTACACGTAATCAACCTTAAAGCAGGATAACAGACGCACCGAGGGATCCCCTGAGACAAAATATGTTATGACAAACGGGAGGTGTTCAAGTACAGATAGGTAGCGATTTAGAAGACAAGCCAACGTGAACCACCCCCGTGGAGGCCATAGGAACTCGATTTCCTGGGGCAAAGTGAGCACATAGTTGTAATATAGAATCACTAAAGTCCAAGTATGCAGGAAAATTACCGAGTTCAGCTTTGGAGTTGATGAATGGGGAGCTTACCTGCGGCAGAGAGATTGAAAATGGAGCTGAGGTACCTAGAATACGTAATTGAAGGAATGAAGAAGGCTGGAGTGAGTCAGAAGCACAGAGTCACTAACGCATATTCCGCAGCAGGAGGGTTGAGGTTGATGCCCGCCGAGGGCATAGCGGCCACAACTAGTGAGTACTTTCCTTGGAGAAAGAAGACCGAAAGCTGCGAGTAGAGATTATATGTAACAGAGACTGTTACGGCTCGACTAGGGCCGGGTCCCAACTAGGGTTCAAGAGTTCTGATCTCTCCCAAGATCTAGGTTCAGGGTCACTCAAGGTGATGACACGCAGAACCCTGTGGTGTTGTAGCACAACCACCAAGCTTCAATGGCCCTACTAGGGCGTATAGGAGGGTAAGAGAAGAGGGGAATGAGTAGAGGGGAGTTTCTTGTCACTCAGGAGAGGGTGAAACGAGTCGATTGGAGTTAAAGCCGAAGCTGGGGTACAAGCTACCAGCTGAGGCCTACTTATACAATCTGTGCTAATTGTTCTACTGTACCTAACTAGGGTGGACAATAAGCAAGCAGTCAAGAACAATAGGGAACTAGAACAATAGAGGCGCGAGACAATAACACTGGACCAATCGGGACGAACAATAGAGTCTCAAGACAATAGATCAGTCAGCACAATAGAAGAAATGTGGAAGGGACGTCATCAGTATGAGTAAGCGGGTTAGGGAAGCATAGGGTCCAACGTGTCCTGCATTCCGTAACAGAGACTGGATATGCACAGCCCCCAGGGAAGCAGTAACCATGGATCCGTTAGACGGAAATAGAGAAAAACATAGGTCATTGGAGGTATGGCGGTAGAAAGGAAACAGTAGCCATTTGTTGTCTTGTGTTACGGTTTCCACCGTCACATGACGTTCAGAAAAGTACCACTTGCAACCGTGGGAAATTCAAACCATTTCAAGCCATATAAAACAACAAGAACAAACAAGAACACAGCTAAGTAAACAGTGAAGACACGTGACGCTCGATCTATCCCCGATCCGATCTCGCTTACATAACTACTATACAGTACTATACAGATTCAGTTACGATACAGTTCCCCGAGATTACCCCGATGTGACCCCGACATCATTCCGGCGCAGCACCGAGGTTACCCCGAGATTGATGGATTGAGATACATCTCGATCCTATCTCGATCCTATCTCGATCAGCCCCTATTTGACCCCTATCTATATTATATCGTGATGTCACCCTATGTGACATCCCTGAGACTCCCTTAGTAAGCGTCACACCCTAGTAGTATATAAGCCGGCACCTTCAGTGCCCCTTGTCTTTAGTCTTCACTTCGTCTTTAATCAGAACCACCATCTTCCCATTTTCCAAAGACCTTCCGGTCTCCCCTCTCATCTCTTAAGTCTTCCTCCCTAACCTCTAGTGTGTTAGGAGGGTTAGCTCTTGCCTACCAGAGAGTGGCCCTAGAGATCATTGACAATACCAGGAGTGCATCCGTCAGCGCAACGCCCTCCTCCTGAGTAGAGCCAGTGGGACATAGAACCCTGAACCCTGATTAGTCAGACTAAGCCTCGTGACCACTTCGGCTTAGTCACCCATTACATCATCACCAAACATCCCACGGTCACGTGATAGGTCTCACGTGCCCTCAAGTTTAGTCAGCAACCTCAAAGTGTCACGTGACGTTAGCCCTTGTTGGACTAAGTCACGCGACTAAGCTCACGTCGAGCGCAAGGCCCTTCTGAGCCTTGACAAAAGTGAAGACTACTAAAACACCCTTTAACCTCTTCAACCTTCAGTAGGGCGAAGACACCACCACACAGCACCATACGTTGGTCAACCAAGCAATAGTTGACAAAGAGGAAGCACCCAGTCATACTACACCTAATACTAGGACGCCCCTAGTACTGACACACACACACACACACACACCACACGAAGACCATGTTGGACGAGATACCAACATGGCATGGAGTATCCGTATAGATAGATGAACTACAACAAACACGAGTCTCTGCATGGGAGAATCAGTTCTCCCGAACAGAGAGTACCGCCACCAGCAATGAGCCCATCAGCTACCCTATCAGACAATTTGACAACCTACCACCCCACATTAAAGGCAAAGCAATCTGGGACCCACGAATGGGTCAAGGAACCGGATCATATTCTATCTTGGACACGACGCTGACCAACCCTGCAAGAGGGCCAGTCGAGCTCATAAATGGGTGGTGGTATATGATCCGGTACAACAGACTGCTGAAGACATTCCAAGTCAAGAAAAACGACATCATCTCCGAAGTGAAGGCCGACCTTCTCGGACTCGGACGATGGAATGAAGCACCAGATGACGAAGAAGAAGTCCTAGACCACGAGACGGGACTTATGCTCGGAGGGGAACTACTCCATTCCCCTCAACCTGAAATTATCCAACCATGGCAGACCCCCGCAACCCCAGCAATACCAGTCACCGTGCAGGAGCCAAGCGCCCCTGCTAGCACCACGTTTAGCCCCCAGTTGACCCCACTCTCGATGACCCTACCACTACGCGCGGAACCCCTCGAACCAATGTCAGCCATCTCGGAAGGTACTGAGGCTAGCCCAGTACTCATGAGAGGTTTCTCCCCAGACCCACTGCCCGTGTCCTTGTCCCCTATCGTGGAAGACGTACTCGCAGCAGTAACCGACGCGCTCGTAACGGTCCAAGAAACTAGGAGAATGGAAGAAGATCCCATTCTCACCACGGCACCCCTCATCGAACAACAGGTCTACCAGATACACGGACAAGGATACCAATTACCAGCACCCCAGATCTCCCAACAAGCAGCTCCACCCCTAGCACCAGCGGCCATCTTCCCTACTATCCGATTCCCACCCACCAACCCTACAGTGCCAGTATCAGTTGCGGCACCTGTGACTTCGACAAATCCTAAACCCCGGCCCACAGAACTTATTGGACTGCCACCAACCATTTTCACTGGTGACAGGAACAAGAGCGACTTGTTCCTGAAAGAGTTCAAGCAGTGGAAAATGATCAACCGGAACACCCCAGAAATGAGCGTACCCTTCGACAGGGTGCTCATGGCACTATCCCACATCCGCGGCAATCGAGTCGACGACTGGCACGAAGAGCAACTCACAAAACTGGAGAGTACCACTCTGATGCCAACCGACGAGCAGCTATGGGTCGACTTCGAGACGACCTTTAGGTCTGCGTTCACGGATTTGAACAAACGGCAAATGGCATACGAACAACTCAAGGAACACCACATGCACGGGACGGATGTAGACAGATACATCGCCCGATTTGAAACCCTGTTACACCACGCTGGGTGGTCGCGTACTGACGCAGGCGCGATCGACCTCTTCAGAAATGGACTCACGTACGAACTCAAGAAGGCCATCCTTGACAGAGAAGTCTGGCCAGAAACCCTGGACGACTGGAAACGTTTGGCCCGCGAAGAACAAGTTCGAGAACTCAATAGACGAGTTCTCCTGTCGAAATCAGAAAACCCCAGACCAACTATCACCCCATCACCGGCACAACGACCTATGCAGCATAACGAAACAAGGACCCACCAGGAGACACCTCCAGTGCAGGTCAACGTTACGACTATGACCCCCTTGGTACAAAAGAAGCCCAAAACAGCCCTCAAAAATCGAACCTGCTACCACTGCAGGATCAAAGGCCACGAGAAGGCTACATGTCCCAACAAACATTTACCACGAGTCCCCAACCAGGCAGAACGACGAAACCCCTCTCCCTCTACGTCCGAATGAGAGGTCCAAGACATGATTGAACCCCGAACCCGGAGCACACCGGGTCAACAAAGCCAGACTTATGCGCAAGTCTGCCGGACACAGATTACCACCACGGCACCCCCAATCACGACACCCGTACCACGAGCTGAACCTGCAAAGGTGGCTCGTCTCCTGAGAAAGATGACTCCTAGCCAAAGAAAGGAGGTCATAAATCTCTTACCCGAAGAACAACGACCTGTTCGGAACATAACTATCGGCTTCGTACGACACCGCGGCATTAAATCGATCAATATGCCCTTTACCTTCCGATCTATCCGAGGAGCGGTTGGTGAAGCAGCCCTTGTCGACAGTGGAGCAAGTGAGAACTTCATTGACCAATGAACAATTGAGCGGTGGGGAATTGTCACCCGCCCGCTCCCGATACCAGTCAAGGTCACCAACGTGGATGGAACATTCAACCGAGACGGCGCAGTTAGACGATATGTCGTACTCCACGTTAGCCAGGGAAATAAGAGCGAGGAACTACTGTTTCTCGTAGCGAACCTGGGAAAGGACCAAATAATTTTTGGCTTCACCTGGCTCGAAGCATTCAACCCTTATATCAACTGGACAACAAGAACCTGGGATGACACCCCGATCGAAGTCACCACTCGTGCACTTTCCAGGGCCCGCTTCCTAGGAGTAGAAGAACACGCTAGACACCAACTTAGGAAGGTGGACACAAGATATGAAAATCAACGTAGGAAGCTGGCCTACCAAGCCCTGACCTCACAGCCTGTCGATGCCGAAACATGGAAAGAATACTTTCCAGAGCACCCTGATGGACCCCTCAAAGGCACCCTCGTACTCCGGACACCAACTAAGGCCTCAGCAGTGGACACATATACAACGCTGTGGCAGCACCAAAAGATCGACAATATACGGACGTCCATCAGACATGACAGGCAACAGGCAGAGTGGAGGAGGAACAAGGTCGCCGAAATCTGTACCTCAACACAGGAGCCCCCAGAACTGGACACGACAAATCATCCTGAACTTATAGAGTTCAGGAAGGTCTTCCCTCAGTACCCCTCAGGAATCACGGCTATATCATCACCACGGAACTCTCCACCCCCGGCTACCTCAGAGGTCAAGACGCTTGACCTGGCACACTGCATAGAGGTGAACAAAACCTCTATGGCTACTCAGTGGGCGATCGACGCCCCCAAGGAGAAGACATCAGACGAACTACCCAGAGAATACGCGAGACACTACAAGGTGTTCTCGGAGGATGGGGCAAGGCGCTTTCCCCCATCTCGTATTGACGACCACGAAATCAAGCTCAAACCCGGAGCTCCCACCACAATACCTGGCAAAACGTACCCTTTGAACCCCATCGAGATGGAGGCTGCAAAGGAATGGATCAACAAAAACGAGCAACTTGGCTACATCGAATGGGGCGACTCGCCATGGGCGACTCGCCATGGGCGACTCGCCATGGGCGACCCCCTTCTTCTTTGTCAAGAAATCGGACGGCAAATTACGGCCTGTACAAGACTACAGGAAAGTCAACGAGTGGACGATACCGGACACGTATCCACTCCCCCGGATTGAAACCATACTGGAACAACTTAGCGGCAAACAGCTTTTTACCACCCTGGATATTAGGTGGGGCTACAACAACATACGGATCAAGCCCGAAGACCGATGGAAGGCAGCCTTCATCACCCCCTTCGGCCTCTACTTGCCCAATGTTATGCCCTTCGGACTCAGGAATGCCCCTGGCACCTTTCAGAGGTGCATGCACACGACTTTCCGCGACCTCCTGAACCAGTACCCAGACAACATTCACATCTATATGGACGATTTCCTCATTGCCACGCCGAACCGGACCCCTGCCGACCTTGCCCTGCACAGGACAATTGTGCACAAGGTATTGCAACGATTCGAAGACGAATCGTTTTTTCTCAAAGCAGCCAAATGCCACTTTGAGAAGCCTCGCGTCAACTACTTGGGTATAGTAGTTGAGAACGGCAAGATCCATCTGGACCCCACGAAACAGCGCGGCCTACTAGAATGGCCTACGGATCAGAGCTCGGTATCCGGCGTGCGGAGCACGCTCGGAGTCTTCGGGTACCACCGCCCCTTTATCCCCGGCTTTGCGGAGGTGGCGCGGCCCCTCACGGACCTCCTCAAGAAAAACACCCCCTTCAAATGGGGCGACAAGGAGAGGAACGCCGTCAAGCGCTTGATTGCGCTTGTCGAGAAAGACATGGCCTTGAATAGGCCCGATCACGATCGCCCCTTTGAACTGGAAGTGGACGCTTCGCAGTTCGCAACGGGCGCAATACTGTTCCAACGAACCCCAGATGGACTCCCCCATCCGATCAGCTATTATTCGCACGCCCTGACGCCCGCGGAGCGTGGGTACGACGTTCATGACCGCGAGTTGCTCGCCGTCATGCTTGGCCTCAGACGCTGGCGCCATATCCTGTTGGGTGCAAGGCACCCAGTCAAAGTCTACACGGACCACAAGAACCTCCAGTACTATCGGCACCCCCACGACATCAACTGGCGCATTGCGCGCTACCTACCTGAATTGGCAGAGTACAACTTGGTACTCATTCACAAGCCCGGCGTTACCATGAAAGCGGACCATCTATCCAGACGGCCGGACTTTAACCAGGGGCAAGGGGACAATAAGCAGCTTATTGTCCTGCCCAGTCAGCTGTTCGCGAACGTCGCGAACCTCTCCCTTTCCCCTCCTTCTATCTGGGAGGAACGTCTTCTTGCGAGCCAACGGGCTCGACCTACGGACATCGCTACCTGGACCACCCCCTATGGACTCTCATGCGCTGCCTCCGGCCTGTGGACACGGCAAGGCAAAGTCGTTGTTGTGGCAAACAACGCTTTGAGAAGGGAGGTGGTGGCTGAAAACCACGATCACATCACAGCAGGGCACCCCGGAATTTCAAAAACCCTCTACGCAGTCCAGCAAACCTACTGGTGGCCGGACATGAAACAGTTCATCACGCAATACGTCAAGGGATGCCCCCAACATCAGGAAAATGTTGCGGTGCTAGAGTTGCTAGATCTAGACCTGCTAGTGTCACCTAGTCACATTTAGTAATCAAGTTCCTATGCTAGCGAAAGCAGACTTGCCTCGACTTAGGAAGCTCATCTAGCTCTAGGCAAGCTCTACTTTCACTAGTTTTTCAACTTTCTCTAGTACCACACATAGGTCTAGTTCCTCAGCTAGTGCTAGCTTTGAAACTAGAACCATCTTGACTTTATAGGGCTACATTTCGCGCTTAGTGATAGTTCAGAAATCCAGATAACATTGCATAGATCTAATTCAACAACATGGTACACTATGTACAAACAGCGGGCCGAAACAGGACATGTAAACATATGGGCCAGTTGGAGTTGCTCCTGCGGTGGCGAGGGATCATCCCAGAGCAAGGGTCCTTGCGCGAGCTGCTGCTGCTGCTGAGCAACTTCTCGAACACAGAATAGCAGAACTTCGAGCTCCTTGGACCGAATCACACATTCAAAATGATGTTCCCACGATTCATACTGTCGAAGGATATCCTTGAGACGCTGACACACGCTATAGATTCCACTGTCAGTGAATGAACCTTGTAAATCTCTCACGAACCAAACACGTACATGCCATTGAATACATCCTTTAGAGTCTGCACTGCCCTGATGGTGCATAAGCCAATGATGAAAAAAAAAAAAAAGGGAATACGCCTACTCTGTTGGATCATCCAACCAAAACTTCTTGATGCCGCAGCTCACACTCTTCCTAAAAATGCCGGAATAGTTTTTGATTATAAGAATAAAATCGTAGCGGCTCCAGTTTGGTCACGATGCACTTACCAAGGCTAGAGTGCACGGCCCCTCCATCGGATCCATGTTCGACTGCCAGAAACTGCACACCGCGCCAGCGACCGAGACGGTCAGCAGGGAGGAAGTACCACTCTTGCATGATGTCACTCTGGACCTCCTTCTCATCACGGCATCCTTTAAACTCTGAGTCAAACTATGCATGCACCCTATACCAGAGCTCAGGCAGTGGCGGCAACAGGCAAGGGCGAGAGAGGGAAGCAATGCCAAAGGGCAGGCAGTGGTGGAGACAGAGAGGCGGATGGAGCAACCGGGGGCAGAGCAGAGCGACAGAAAGGAGAGAGAAGTGGGGGGACGTGGCGACAGAGAGCAAGCAGAGGGAATTGATACCGCGACTGAGGGTTGACTTGATAAATAATAGATCGACAAATGCACAACAATGCAAACACAGATAAATAAATGCAAATAAAGTGTCACATACATATGACACCTGTCTCGGAAATGTCAACCTGGGCGGGTCCACATGACACATGTCACCCCCATGCTTACGATCCGACAACTTCCTGAAGGCCAGGAAACTTACAATACAGTACTGTACCGTACACCCATACAAGCAAGTGAGTAGCCCAACTGAATTTGATGCGTGTACTGGGAGGAAGAACTCGTTGCTTCCCACATCGCAAACGAGAACAACCTCTGGACCCTGAGGCCTGAGGCGACGCGACATTATTGACGTCGCTAAGGACTCGCTAAGGGCAAGCCGCGACAGCTCTTGCCGACATGACATCCACTAGCGGCAAATGCACGGAATCGTTCCCAATTTGGAGTGATTCTGACTGGAGTCGGGGCGGCCATGCTCGTCAAGTTACCTGGCAAGTTTTTTCAAGTTAATCCCCACCTGGCCCTTCTGCTGTACTGTACAGTACTGTACGGCTCATTTCAACGTGGCTTGCCTCAGTTCGTGCATTTTTATTTTTAATTGGCGATGTCGCCTCTCGCTCTGTCGCCTCCTCTCTGTCGCTGCCGATGTTATCGCTGCCCACCCTCTCGCCTCCTCGGTGTCATCGCCTCCCCTTCTCTTGTCCTTCTCTCTGATACAGCCATCGTCGTCCACTCTGATGCAGCCGTCACACGCCCTCTGGCGCCACGCTGCCGTTGCAATGCCTCCTCGCGATGCCTTCCCCGCACTCCCACCACTGAGTCTGTCTGTAAGCATGGGCCATGCTGGTGCGTCTGAATTATTTTTTTGGACTTCTCCCACTGACTTTCCTTCCTTCCCTTACATCCCCTTGCTTCTCGCATCCACCCGGCACTGAGGGGAGGGGTCCATGCTTTGACGGTCAACGGCGTCAAGGTCGCGCAGGCATCGCTATTGCGACTGTCTGAACGCCTGACGCCAGTGACTGGCACTATTGCATGGCCCTTTGTCGCTCGCTTCCTGTATCACCTCCATCGCCCGTCCTCCTCTGTCACCTCCGTTGTCGCCTCGCCCCTCCCCTCGTGTCTACCTACTGGCACGGAGGGGGCACCGTGCCGTGCAAACGGTCCATAGTGTCACAGTTGCTTGGGCGCCACTGTCGCGGCCGTCCGAGAGCTGACACCAGTGACTTGTGCTATCGTCGCCCGGGTTCACCTCCTACTCTGTGTGGCCCTTGCCATCTCCCCTTGCTGCTGCTGCCGCTGTCCCGACGGTCGCCCTGCGACATTGCCCTTGCGGCATCCCTGCAGCCCCCCACCACCACTCAAGGTCCGCGGCCATGATCTTGGCAGTTGGCACTCACGTCCCTTTGAACATTTTGCAATCTCAATTCTCCTCAACCCCCTCTACCACGCATGCGGCATGCGAGGTGACAGCCTCAGTATTGACCGCACACATGAGATCGTTTTCCGATCTTGTGCGTCCCTCTTACTATCCCCGCCCCCTCTCCAGTCGCCCCCCCTCCAGTCGCCCCCCTTCCGGTGAGTCACGCTAGGTCACACCAAATTTCAGACTCATCAGTTGGCAAGTGTGACAAATGTGTGACAAATGCACTGATTTCATTCCACAGCACACCACAATTTCTGAAAGAAAAAATGCACGGAATATATTCAGATATGGTACTAGATACTGTAGGCTAAATTTTGTGGTGGTTGAGTGAGAATTGAGTGAGAAAAATGGAGTGGCTAGAACGGGGGGGTGACCGGAGAGGGGCGCAGGGATAGTATTACCACATTTAACCTAGTACAAATTCTAGAGTACCTAGAAAAGTCGAATTCGTAATAGAAACCGGCTAGGATGCCTAGAAACAGGTAAGCTAGTACGGCTAGCTGTCTCTAGCGTCATTAGTAACTCTAGCATATAAACATTTTGCTGATGAATGCCAAGAAACTGTTACGGTTATGCGGGCCGCCCGGCCCATTTCTTACTGTTTTCCGTCTGATTTTCGACTTGTGTTATGACCTAGGATCCCTTTCCTTGGCCAGCCCCTTCTGTTCCGCTTCTAGGGGCTGTGCGTCGCCGTTTTGGACGTGTATTTGACTCAGGGATCATGACTCAAATCTTGAGTCAGCGTTCTTGACTCAGATCTTGAGTCAGACACACTGAGTCAGTTCTTGAGTCATCAGAACTGACTCAGGTCCTTAGTCAATAGTCTTGACTTCGCTACTGTACTGTGACCTTTGTAGGATAGTTGGCTGGCCCTCTGTACGCATAAATAGGGCCCTGTAGACGAGCTAAAGCCCCAGCTTCAGCTTCGTCTAGAATCGCAGTTCATTGTCTCCTGCTCACACTCGCATCGCATCTTCCTCCTCTCTTCTTGTGAATCCCCTCTTCGTACCTTGATCTAGGTACTTCACGCCACGATCAGACATCTGTGAACTTGTTCCATTTCCGTGCAACAAGTCCCCAGACGCCTGAACCCTAATACGAACGCGCTGTGAGAAGTAGTCCCCACTTCTCACCCCGCGTCCGCCCTCGAACCTTAGTTCAACCTCTTACGAGTGTCCTTGGAAGGCGAGCATCTCTCAGTGGTACTGGCTAAATTAGTACAATATATACAGTAAAAGTACAAAAGTACTTTGAATTCAGCCCAGCAATTACTGATACTACTTTCTACAGCACCTACTGATGTAGCTAGTTAATTATGACCAGTATGATCTGTTATAGCTAGTATACTTCTATATAGCTAGTGCCACTCATTTTTCCTGTCACATTAACTAGACACAGCTAAACCAGCTTACTATTTAGTACACTTTAGTGCAGTTATAGCTACTATAAATTATAACCCATTAACTAGACACAGCAATATGTTTACTACTAGTTTACTTTAGTATGGCTATAGCTAATGCCAAACTTCCATGAGTTAATTAGATGTAGCAACTGATTTACTACTAGTACACTTTAGTACAGTTATAGCTGCTACTAGTTTATACCACATTAACTAGACACAGCAACAAATTTACTACTAGTACACTTACATGCAGTTATAGCTGCTACAAATTTACATCACATTAACTAGATTACAGTAACTCAAGTTCTACTAGTACATGTACATACAGTTATAGCTGCTAGTAAATTGTGCCACATTAACTAGGTCACAGCAACAGAACTTCTACTAGTACACTTATGTGCAGTTATAGCTGCCACTAATTTATACTACATTAACTAGACACAGCAACAAATTACTACTAGTACACTTACATACAGTTATAGCTGCTAGTAAATTGTACCACATTAACTAGGTCATAGCAACAGATCTACTAATAGTACACTTATGTGCAGTTATAGCTGCCACTAATTTATACTACATTAACTAGATTACAGTAACTCAAGTTCTACTAGTACACTTACATACAGTTATAGCTGCTAGTAAATTGTGCCACATTAACTAGGTCATAGCACAGAACTTCTACTAGTACACTTACATACAGTTATAGCTGCTAGTAAATTGTACCACATTAACTAGGTCATAGCAACAGATCTACTACTAGTACACTTATGTGCAGTTATAGCTGCCACTAATTTATACTACATTAACTAGACACAGCAACAAATTACTACTAGTACACTTTAATACAGTTCTAGCTATCACAAATTTACATCACATTAACTAGATTACAGTAACTCAAGTTCTACTAGTACACTTACATGCAGTTATAGCTGCTAGTAAATTATACCACATTAACTAGGTCACAGCAACAGATCTACTACTAGTACACTTATGTGCAGTTATAGCTGCCACTAATTTATACTACATTAACTAGACACAGCAAAAATTACTACTAGTACACTTTAATACAGTTCTAGCTACCACTAATTTATACTACATTAACTAGATTACAGTAACTCAAGTTCTACTAGTACACTTACATGCAGTTATAGCTGCTAGTAAATTGTACCACATTAACTAGGTCACAGCAACAGACCTACTACTAGTGCACTTATGTGCAGTTATAGCTACCACTAATTTATACTACATTAACTAGACATAGCAACAAATCACTACTAGTACACTTGCATACAGTTATAGCTGCTAGTAAATTGTGCCACATTAACTAGGTCATAGCAACAGATCTACTACCAGTACACTTACATGCAGTTATAGCTGCTAGTAAATTATACCACATTAACTAGGTCACAGAAACAGATCTACTACTAGTATACTTACACACAGTTATAGCTGCTACAAATTTACACCACATTAACTAGATTACAGTAACTAAAGTTCTACTAGTACACTTACATACAGTCATAACTGCTAGTAAATTGCACCACATGAACTAGGTCACAGCAACAGATCTACTACTAGTACACTTATGTGCAGTGATAGCTACTACAAAATTATATCACATTAACTAGATTACAGCAACAGATTTACTATTAGTACACTTTAGTAGACTACATTGACTAAATTACAGTAACTGAATTTCTACTAGTATACTTTAGTACAGCCCTAGCTGTCACTAGTTTATATCACATTTACTAGACACAGCAACAGATATACTACTAGTACACTTTAGTACAGTTATAGCCCCCTGGTAAATTGCACTACATTAACTAGATCACAGAAACCAAATGTCTATTAGTACACTTCAGTACAGTTATAGCTGCTACTAAAGTTTACCACATTAACTAGGATGCAGCAACAGGTCTACTACTGGTTCACTTTAGTACAGCTATAGCCAGAGCTACAACTAAACTATTGTAAGTTAACTAGAACATAGTACTTGGTGTACTACTAGTATATATTATTATAGCTTTAGCTGCCACAGAGGTATAATGCATTAACTAGATACAGCAACTGATTTACTACTAGTACACTACTACACTTTGGTGTAGCTACAGGTACTGTACTAGTGAATTGTGATATGTTATAGTAACTAGATGGCAGTAACTAGTTTAACACAAGTTCATATTTACACAGCTATAGCTGCAACTAAACATGATGAGTTACATCAGGAAAACATCATATTTGCTTACGCTAATTAATGGTGCTTACTTTGCTTAATGGTCTTAATTACTGTCTTCTGCTTAATAAAAAATTTCTGTTTTTTGGCTTAAGCACATTAAGCACATTAATCACATTAATCCACACTCAGCATAACTAAGCAAATTTTATTATGACTAATAACGAAAATTAAGCAAACTTTAATCACACTAAGTAAACCAGTAGTTTAAGCAAACTAAGAGAATTTTAAGAGGCTTTTAATCATGCTAAGCAAATTCAAGTATTTTATGTAATTTAATTAAAGTCCGAAAAATATGCAAAGTCATGAAATTTTCACTAAGTCGTTCCCGTGCACCAACCACGTGCATCTTTGTTTGTTCTTATTTGCACGATGTTGATTTTCGTGCGTTTTCGTGCCAAGTCTTCTGTCCCTCCCTCCCCTCTGTCGTCGTCGCCCCCGTGTTGGGGACTCCGCTGTTGTCACCACGGCTGGCTCACCGTCTGGCCTTCTCTTGCCGTCTCCGTGGCCTCTGTCGCCACCGCTCGCCGCCTTGCGCTGCCACAAGCCTCAGCGTCCCCGCGTTCTCCTTGCCACCGCATTTCCCCCCCCTTTTTTTCCCCCCGCGCAAACGTGTCTCAATGCTGCTTCCTCTTCCTCTTCCTCTGCCTCTGCCTCTGCCTCTGCCTCTGCCTCTGCCTCTGCCTCTGCCTCTGCCTCCACCGCGTCATCCTCTGCCTCCTGCGCCTGCGCCGCGTCCACGCCCTCGCCTCCTTTGCATCACTTCCTCCTGGAACCACTGGGCTGGGCTGCGAGGGGTCCACGGCGCACGCTGCCTGCGCCGCGCCTTCTGCGCCACCTCTCCGGTATGTTGTACGCTACCTCGCCCCAACGCTTCCTGACCCTTTTTTTTTGTTCGCCTTCACCTCTGCCTCCGCCTCCTCCTGTGCCGCCGCCTCCCCTACCTGCACCACCCCTCCTGCGCCTTCTGCGCACTTCCGTCTCCTCCGCCGTCCCCGTACGCACTTCCGTCTCCTCCGCCGTCCCCGTACGCACTTCCGTCTCCTCCGCCGTCCCCGCGCCTCCTCTGCTTCCCGCGCCTCCCGCGCCTTCTCCCGCGCCTCCTCCTGCCCCTCCCGCGGCATTTCCTGGGCTTCCCGCGCCCCGTGCCTCCTCCCTTGGCCCTCGCCTCCTCCCGCGCCTCCCGCGCCTCCGCCTCCACCACCGCCTCCTCGTGGCCCTGCAGTCCCACCCCCCCAGGGCTGTTGCACCAAGGCCTGTAGATTACTAGTCTTAGATATTTATGTTGTAGTTTTACTCCAATATATAATTTTGATGCCTATAAAATTGTGTGAATGAAAATTTCAAATGGATTGAAAATTTCAAATTGTGATGAAAATTTCAAATTAATTAAAAATGTGAAAGATGCTTAATGTTACTTAGATCTTGCTTAATTAGCTTAATTAAGCAGAATGCGCTTAATTCAGCAGAATGAGCTTAATTCAGCAACGGGCTTGTCTTACGGTGCTTAATCAAGGTTGCTTAACTTGTGCTTAATTCTTCTTAATGCTTGCTTAACCTGCTTAATGACGACATTAAGCACACTAATCACACTTTAAGCACGTTAAGCAAATATGACGTTTTCCTGATGTAACTAAAGGCAGCAACAAATTAGCTAAACATACTGTAATAATAAGCACTAAAATTGGTAATCCTTATGCATTGGTAACATTGTAACTATAGTACAGCTTCTCAATTAATAGTATGAAGACATCTGTCCTGTAATAAAGCATAGTATTACTTTGTTCTCAACCTAGGTAAAGATGTATCAGTGTCACTGACTCACAGAAGTCATTGCACATACCTCTTAGATCGTTTGACTGGAACGGCGCTGCTCTGGACACAAGAGCGCTTTCGACTTCTCTTGCCCCCCACTGAGTGCACCATCTGCTCTAGTGCCCACGAGACGTCATCTAGGGTCTCAGTAAAGTCTTGAAGTTGATTGGCATCTGAGTCATTGATAGCCTGTAACCACCAAGAAAGTCCTGAGATAATACTGTAAAAACCGTTGACTCCTCCCTTTCGCAAGTCAGCCCATGAGTCAATACCAAGAGCGAGCCGTTTGAGCTTGCTTGTGTTGTCATCACGCCGTTGAGGTGGTTGAAGCGTGGCCCACCACTGCTTCCAAGACCACGAGAACGTGGCGACGTCCTTGATTGGCGGCACGACTTCTCGTCCGGACTGGATCCAAGTGTTGATGTGATCCGGTCTGTGCTTTCTAGAGATGGTATACGCTGGCCCCTTTATATTGAGGTCGTCAAAGAGTGAATATAATTGAAAGGAGAGACATACCTTGCCCGATGGAAACTTCAACGCCCTTTCCAAAGTCACCCACCGTTGAAGGACCTTCTTCCACTCTGAAGGGCCATCCTTTGTTTCCAGGTCCTCAAACGCGTGGGACATCCAGTATGGCCAGTCTGACTTATCTACTAGTATGGTTTCCGAACCTGAGTGCAGAGAAATGTCAGATTCAAGGACGCGTCATTGACCAAAAGTAGCTCACCTAAGGCCGCAGGTGTGGCAACACCTTCTATGGCCTGTGTAGCATCACCACCGTCTTGCGTGAGCGAAGGATTAACCACAGGTTGATTGTCAAACTGTGGTTGTGTGATTTCATGGGGAGGGGGTGGCGACTGCGAGGAACCGGAATTGCGAGCCTCGTCAAACTGTGGTCGTGCGATTTCATGGGGAGGTGGCGACGGTGAGGAACCGGAATTGCGAGCCTCATCAAATTGTGATCGTGCGATTTCAGGGGGAGGGGGGGGCGGCGACGGCGAGGAACTGGAATCGTGAGCCACATGAATTTGGCTCGAGTCTTGTATCACTGTGGGTTCAACGTCGGAATCGAGTGTCACGTCCGGAGACAGCAACGGGATTCTATGGTTAAATATTAAAAACAGTTCCAAACGTTCGAGGTAAACTGACGTACTCTTCGGGAACAGCATCGGTCGTGGTCTCTTTTCTGCGTCGCCCCTCGTAGCTGTGTCGCCTCTCCGTGCCATTGCTGGACTGCCTCTCGTTCTCATGTTGCCCCTTGTCGCTCCCTTGCCCCTCGTTGCAGCGTCGCCTCTCGCTGCCGCTTTGCTCCTCGTTGCCGCATCGTCCCTTGCTGTTCTGTCGCGTCCCCTTGCCGCGTTGCCCTGCCGAGTCCTTGCCGCGTCGTTCCTCATCGATGCTTCGCCCCTCTTTGCCGCGTTGCTGCTCTTTACTGTGTCGTCCCCTGCTAGTTTGGTTAGATCCTGCATGGAAAGGATTTTATGAAAGCGCTCACCGCTGGTTCGTGTACGAAGTCTTAGCCTTCGTCAAAGTTCTTGGCACGAGGCAGTCCTCAATCGGCTCCTCTTCCTCGTCCTGTTCGCTATCGCTGTCGTTTTGAGAGGCTACGCCGCGCCACGTTGTTTGATAGGCTTCGAGCTTTTCGGCACCTTCATCGTAGTCTTTGAAAAGGTGTTCGCTTCCAGGCAAGGAACGAGCGAGTCGTTCAGAGGGGGCTACTCGATTATTTAGTTCTAGATTAGTGGAAGTAATGAAAAACTTACGAAAAACCTTCTGCGCAAACGACGTTAAGTCCCGTTTGAGACGTTTGATGGTCCGGGGGTGAAGTTGCTCAAAACGCGCGCCCAATGGAGTCTCGCCGCTAGTTCCTCTAAATGCGTGTCAGAGTCGAATAGCTAGCTGAGGAGAAACTACGTACCCAATGGCAACTAAGTTTCCACCTTGTCTAGGCAAGGGGCCGGCGAAGAAAAATATTCCGATGTGTCCCGTTTGTTCTTCGATTTCGTCCAGCACCTTTGCCACAGTGAGAGGCAATGCGTCAATGGCTCTAGGAGTTCATAGTTAGATCTGGGCAATAGAGACAATTATGATACGCACTGTTGACAGATCGTTGCTTTCTTCTGCCGGGCTAGGATTGGGTCATCAATTGGGTCCCAATCGTTATCCCTCGTGTATTCCCTCTCGCGATATCGTTCCACCTTTGCCTTGACCTTATTGCCTGCAGATGCCCAGAGCATGGCGATAACGTGGTTACGAAAACGCAAGGGGACGGGTGGGATCTCTGCAGTAGCACCATCGCTGTCATGGTCATCGCCGACGTCAATGTCATCGTCGCCGTCATCGTCGCCATTGTTGTCCTCGTCGTCGCTGTCGTCACTGTTGATATCGCCGTAATCAATATTCTGGGGGATGTCGACGAGGTCGACCATGAGTTTGTCGCTGACATCGTACTCGCCGGTAGTCCCAGGGGGATGGTGTTTCAACCAGTGCCGGCGCCATTGGTTGCGAACGATTGCCTTCAACTTTGTCTTGTAGAACAGTTTGGAGTATGCTTGTACTGACTGGAGCCTCTTCCTTTTACGCCTGTTGAGATCCAATAGCTTTCGGCGGCTTTCTCCTCCAGTGGACGTGACTCGTGTGTGGTTATTGAACCACTCCTTGACTCGCTTGAGACATAAGTTAATAAACGGGAAAACGATGTGAGTACGAATTGACTCACCTTCTTCACCAACCCTATCTCTGTGAGCGGCTTCCGACTCTTACCAGCTACAACACTGGCCCCCTCTGGGGGCAAGTCACTGGCAGGCCATCGCGTGAACCAGTGCTCGAATAACATTGCCCAGAAGTCTTCCTTTGAGGTGCACTCTTTATAAGCACCACACTGAGATCGAAGATAATTGAGTTGCTCTGGGGTCGTCCAAGGCTGGGGACCCCCAGCCCTTCGATTCTTTCTGACGCCGGTCATGGGGTACAGGAGGCGATGAAGAAGGGAAGCGATGAAGATGGGACGCGATGAAGATGGGACGCGATGTTGGGGGACGTCGACGTGAGTACGAGTACGAGCGGCTACGAGCGAAGTCACGATCGCGAGCTGGGTAGAAGTAGATTGTAAGGTAAATTATACCAGTCGTCAGCTACTTTATAAATCGCAGCTCGGAAGGAATCACCTGGAAAGCCACGATTCAAAGACTCACCAGCACCACGTGTAAATTGTGTCATGAGTATCGGATTTGGTCCGAGACAAAAAGGCGAAATACGAATGCGGCAGATTGTGGAATCAGATCCATACGATCTGTGGTTGTGTGGGTAATCATCGAGCCTCTTCGTCACTATCACCCCTCGTAGCTTGTAAGTCCAAGCCCAACGCGAGATCTCCGTGCCGATCAAGATCGACAGAGCCCCCTCGCGTTGTCGGTCATCGGCCCGTGGGTGCCGCCTGATTGGCCCGTGCCGCCTCAGTATGATCTCATAGATTCGGTCGGCTGAGTTGCCCTCCAAACCATCAAACACATTGTCTCGTTCCCACTCCATGCCCAAGCATGTCACGAGATTCTCATGCCAGTTGATTGTGATTTGTCCCTCCCCATCCTCCTGGGTACATCCCATGGAGGAGAGGCTATGTCCCACTTTCTCAAAGCCACAAGAGCCTGTGTATGGTTCCGAGGCAAATCTGGGACCTGGGTTAGCCCCCTTAGTACCCTCCTGTAAATAGTGCCTTCTGTTTCCCCCCACTGTCCCATACCTGTCACACATCCTTTCAGTTCTCTCATTACCCTTCACACTCCTCTGAGTCCTCCCTTCACTGCCTGTTCCAATCCTGTACCCTGACCACATCTTTGTCATAGATACACATTGTGGGATATAAATGCGGATTTAAAAAAAAAAAGATCTCATAGATTCATAGTTAAACCAAATCTATTAAGCCATTGTGACAAAGTAAGCCCTCTACTAGTAGTACACTTCTACACTAGTTTGTGTTCTACATCTACTAGGCTACTATATTGGATGGGATCACCATCAGTGTCACTTGACTCACTTGTCCATCAAGTCACACAATATCACACTTGGGCCAAACACTAGCAGCTATGGCCAAGTTGATTTAAGGTCTGCTAGCTGATGACTTGGAGGTGATGTTGTGGGCAATTGAAGTAATAACAGTTCCGGTGTGAATTTATTTATGTCATATCTACTACAATGAATGACCATATGGATGACTCAGATACTGATAACTTGAAAGGGGTTATTGGCCCATGGAAGGTACATAACTTGACTTGGAGGGCTAGATGGCAACTATGTGATAGCAAGTAAGGGGCACCCAGTATTGACACAGCATTGAGCACACTTTGCCAGTAATGTAATGGTTCTTGGGTGTGCCTGCACCTGACATGTCACACTATGTTATTCTGTAACAGGCTTCATGAGCATGAGAGTGGCTCAGTGGCATGTAAGGAGTAGTGACAGCAAAGTGGCAGGACAGCACTTAGTATAAAATGATTGCAATATATTTGAGCCCTGGTTAGTGTTAGCATTGCTGTGGCTCAAGCTAGTCATTTTTGAAAAAATTATGAGACTTGACCACAGTCAAGCTTGCCCAAATCAGAGGCTACTAAGGCTATATGTTATAAATTATAATATGTAGTATGTATTATCTAGTTATGCATTATGAGCAAGTCTACTGTAGCTTCAAATAAAATAAATAAATACTTGAGCACATAGACCTCAGTTGATCTTTCGCAAACATTAAGGATATTTGCTCATGTCTTCAAGTTATTACTAGTACACCTTGAAGCTTTATACTGCTGTGCTAATAGTAATGCTATGAGTAATCTGCCATGGCCTTAGGCTCAGCTTGCGTATCCCTTCTCAAATGTCAGTTCCCATGATGGGTCACCACCAAGTGGCTCCCTACAGGGAGGACTTATGCTTCACACTTATACTGGGTAACTGGGAAAAGTTACTGACAGCCTTCACACAATTTGGAACTACAGTATATTTAGTATTATTTACAAATGATGGGCAAGGTGCTGGACTGAAGAGAGGCTGCCTGTCTATTAACTTGGGCAGTTGTGCTAATAATGCTCCTTGGCCTGACCCGTAGTACTGGTAGTCACATGTCACATGACCTAGCCAACAGACTTCCACGCTTCAATCCAAGTTCACCCGTCCGCTGGCCCTGGCCTCACCCTTCCTTGCCCCTGCGTCTTTAATCTGATCCTCTTGAGGATGGTGAGTAATTCAGGTGTGTCTTGTACTTCTCAGTTGACAATTCATCTTCCTTAGTAATGTCTTCACTCTGGCCTTAACCATTGCTCTCACCCTTGTCGCTGCCGCCGCTGCGAACTGTGCGCTGGAGGGGGGCCCTTCATCTGCGTCCCTGCCTCCCCCCGAGGTCCCGAGCTGCTGACACCTGCCTTCCTCAACTTGTCCATCCCACCCACCTGCCAGCACTTGCCTGCCGACAGCCTCTCGTCCATGTTCAGGTCCACGTCCACGTCCACATCCACATCCACATCCGTCCAGTCGCACCGTCGCCCACCCATGCTTGCCACCGCTTGCCCCCCGAGCTGGGGAGGGGGTGAGAACTGGTGCGTACACGGACTCATTATTGACTGCTCACTCCTCTTTTTTCCCCGGGCCTGCCACCTCAAGCATCCGGGGCCGTTCGCACCGCGTCAGAGCTGCTGGCGTCAGGTTGTGCTGGCATCGCCATTGCGATCGTCCGGGCACCTGACGCCAGCTACTGGTGCCATCATGTGGCGTTCCCCTGAAACTGTCGTCCGGACTCACTCGGACTCGCCCCCGAAGATCGTGCCGCTACCGCTGCCACCAACTGGTTGGCCAGCTGCTCTCACTCTCACTACTCCCTCTGCCTCCTCCACGCTGCTATCACTGCCACCACTGCCGTCGGTCCATCGCAACGCGTCCACTCACAAGCTCGTCTCAGTCAAGCTCATCGGGGATGCCGAACATGTTGTCTCAAATGCGCGTCCACAAGCCACAATCGAAGTCACAAACCACAATGGCATGTGGCATTCTCTGCCGTAGTACACAAAACACGCATGGTTAATGCGACCGCGATGGAGTCTGTGCTGATCTCGAAACCCCCCATCATGGTTCGAAAGCAAGTCAGAGCGAAAGTCTCAGTATTCGAGGTTCACAAGCCCGAGACTCATCGCATTCCTGCAATAACAATTCGTCATAACAAGGGTCGGCTGGGGCAGCGATCCGATTCAGTGAAGTCAACTCGTGAATCAAGGACGACTTCACAGCCTATCAGAGACGAGAATGTGACGGGCCTTGAAGCGGCCGTCGCTGAAGATGCGCATGATTTCGAGCTACCTGCCAGTGTGGACGCCGAGGATGATCCACCTACCAAAGTGAGTTGTGTTCCATCGACGTTGAATTTGTACTGACGTGCCACCAGAACTCAGAGACCCCGATGGGCCAATGGATTTCATATCGGCAAGAATTTCTAGACGAGCTACTCCGCCATGAAGCACAGCCTCTTGTCACCCAGTGCTTCAAATGCACTTCTCTTAGCGCTACATTCAAATGCCGTGATTGTTTCTGTACTCCACTGTGGTGCAAAGAGTGCCTGTTACAGGAACATGCTATCTGACCGTTTCATAGGATAATGGTAAGAATATACTTGTCTCATAAACGCTGTTTCTTATTGCAATATTTAGGCATGGAACGGTGCGTTTTATGGCGACGTGTCTTTGCAAGAACTTGGCCTAGTCCTCCAGCTTGGGCATGGCGGTGGGAAATGCAGTAGCCCATGTGAAGTTATCGACGATTTTGTCGTCATTGATATCTCAGGCGTCCACATAGTCAACGTCGAGTTTTGTGCCTGCTTCACGATCGTGGGAAACTCTCGCCATCATACGCAACTGCTCCGGGCGTGCCTACTGCCCGTGACAATGACTCGACCTCGCACAGCATTCACTTTTGAATGCCTTGATTCGTTTCATCTCCTCACCCTGCAAGGGAAGACAACAGCTTATGACTTCTATCATACCATGATCCGGAAGTCTGGCAAGATAGGATTGTTTAACGCCCCGGTATGGTCTATGTTGTCTTGGCTTGGCGTGACTTGTAAATTCATCATGATGTGCATTTAGAACTGCTATGATCAATTCCGAAGTGCAGTGCGAATCTGGCGACACCTGAAACTTCTCAAGCGTGGAGGTCGGGGCCATGATCCTCAAGGAGTATCTGCGACGAAGCATGGCCAGTGCGCCATCGAGTGTCCTGCATGTGCACACCCGGGAAAGAATCTTCAAGCCGATTGGCGAAGTGCGCCCACATCAACTGCGTAGATATCTCTTGATCATATTCAGGATTGGAGCTATAACTAATTTATTGTAGATGGCTATATTCATTAAACCTCACAATCGATGCAAATTTTCGACTTAAACTCAAGAATCGGGGTATAACAAATGACCTGCCGCTTGGGGATGGGTGGGGCCATTGGGTCCCAAATGGACCTTACGAAGAATACATAGGAACGTATGGCTGGCAGGAGGAGGTATGCCGACGTCGTTGTTTCAACGCCTGTTGTGACTTACTTTACTTTAGCCGAATCTCTGCGATTCCGAATTGCATGCCGTCGATCACGCCAATAAGAAATTTACGAAGGGCTACAAGGCAACTGGAGCGGGTGTCGTTCTTTGTGCGCGACACTCACTGATTCGCAAAAACGGTCTTGGGGATCTTCAGAAGGGTGAACGGTGCGTATGCCGCAATTTCTTGATAGCTACCCGATTTGATGTGTATTCAGATACGCAAATATGGACTTTATTGCCCTTTATACACTCCACGACGCCGATTTGAAGCTACTCACATTCTCGTATGACATCGCGTGTCAGTGGTCTCGGAATCTCAAGGATCGCATCCGCCAACTCCCTTCCATCATGCAACCACCAAATCGCGTGATCGACTCGACCAAATTCGTGATACCAAAGATGCACATTTATGGCCACGGGAAATCATGTCAAACCAGGTATTCGCTCAATTTTCTCAAGTATTCAGCCAGAACGGATGGTGAAGACCCGGAACGCTGGTGGGCGCATATAAATCCAGTAACCACAAGTACTCGCGAGATGGGTCCCAGATCTCGTCAAGATACCATTGACGACCATGCAGCCGCATGGAACTTCTGCAAAATTATCGGTTTCGGTGAGTATTTAATTATATTTTTCAGTGCTTATTCTGATACCGTGCTTGCAAAGGATCGTCGTTGCTCTCACAACTTCAGAACGCGATTAAAATGCGGGCTAAGCACGAGGCACTATTTGTCAAATTTTCCGAAAGGTTTAGCCAGGTTCAGATAACGCAATGGACGCGCGTGATTGAACTTTGGGAGGAGGACCCTAGATCGACAAATCCATATGACGAACCCGACGCCTGTGAGTCTTTTGTCGTCCCACCACTGATATACGAAATCTGACTTGCATGTAGCAACGTCATTAAAAGAAGTAATGCTTGAGCTAGCTAAGGAGGATCTCGATAGCGTGATAGAAGGCGATAGGCCCATAAGCGATGTGTCAGCGAATGTCTTTCTCAAGATGGCATTGGAACTGGAGGAACAGCAGTAAGTCTCGCGTCCAATCTGCAACACTAATAATGACACCATTCATCGAGGCGCATCCTCAAGTTTCGAATCAGCAAAATCAAAAACGTTGAAGCATCGGCGGAAACCTTAGAGAAACGCCGCGTTTTGGTCACTCGCATCCAGACACTACGAAAGATTCAAGCGGTGTACATGCCATTCGTCTCAACTTCGTCGTTCGACTTGCCCAACACCCTCCCGATCTCCGAGCCTGAGACATTTGACCTCTGCTTGCCATCTTCACCTTCACTTTCAGTATCCGTCCTGCATGCTATCCCTGACTTGGTCGAGAAAGAAAAGCGCATGCGGCTAGCTCAGATGCATGATGCGCTTGTAAATCTACGTCGATTGCTTCGCATTACTATGGGCCTTTGGCAGTACAAGTACAAGCACATCGGCCCGAGTCAAAGAGTCAATACCCGGGCGCGATCGTGTATCAGCCGCTTCCAGGACAAGGTCCATCTGTGTGCTGAGCGGTATCGAGCCTCTTGGCATGCGCTCCTTCAGCTAGACTCCAATGGGCCCTGGGTGACAACGTTTCGTGAGCTCAAGAAAGAAGACGTCGTGTTCCCAGGGAAGGGCGATGATGAAGGGGAAGGATTTCGGGTTATCTCATGGATCTGGCTCGAAAACGGCAAGACTGGAGCTGTGGACTCGGAGGCAGGACAAGAAGAGATTAATGAGCGTACGTGTGTTCCATTACTCATACATCTTAACTGTTTACTAAGGTTTCTCTATTTTAGATCTTCGAGTTGAATGGGCTAAGTCACGAGCACGTGCAGAACGCTGGGCAGAAGAAGTCAGACTAACAGCTGAGGAGATGCAGCGTGTCCTGTGGTATTTTGATTGGAAATCTCATTGGTGGGCAGCACAGGGTAAGCTTAGAACCACTGATGATGCTACTCTTGATGCAGGACTGGTAGCTTATGCTAGAAAGCAGGCAAGAGTCCAGCAGCAAATGGCAGAGAACTTTGCCAAGCATTGGCTTCCTTATCATAAGGCCAATTCACTGTCAGTTAGTAATTGGCCAAAATCATACATTATAGAACCAGAGGTAGAAGTAGCTGAGGAAGTGGTTAATATAGATGAAGAGGATGTAGATATAGCAGGTTTAGATGATGACCTTTTTGATTAATTCATTGCTGCTTTTCTTATTACCTTGTTATATGTTAGCTTGGCTAAAGCTATAGCTGCACTAAAGTGAACTAGTGGCAAACTAGTTACTACTAATAGTTAATGTATAATAATAGTTTAACAGCAACTACAGCTGTGCTATAGTAAACCAGAGGTAAACCAGTTGCTACATTCTAGTTAACTTGCTATAATTTACTAACAGCTGTAGCTATAACAAGTGAACTATAAGTACACCAGCAGCTACATCTAGTTAATATCATGATATTATAACTCACTGGTAGCTATAACTGTATGTAAGTGTACTATAGTAGATCTGTTACTTGACTAGTTAATGTGACAATTTACTATGTATACTTATAATTGTTATTGTTAATGTTGTACTTATGTAGTAAACTTGAGTTACTGTAATCTAGTTAATGTAGTATAAATTAGTGGTAGCTAGAACTGTATTAAAGTGTACTAGTAGTAATTTGTTGCTGTGTCTAGTTAATGTAGTATAAATTAGTGGCAGCTATAACTGCATATAAGTGTACTAGTAGTAGATCTGTTGCTATAACCTAGTTAATGTGGTACAATTTACTAGCAGCTATAACTGTATGTAAGTGTACTAGTAGTAGTTCTGTTGCTGTGACCTAGTTAATGTGGCACAATTTACTAGCAGCTATAACTGTATGTAAGTGTACTAGTAGAACTTGAGTTACTGTAATCTAGTTAATGTAGTATAAATTAGTGGTAGCTATAACTGTATTAAAGTGTACTAGTAGTAATTTGTTGCTGTGTCTAGTTAATGTAGTATAAATTAGTGGCAGCTATAACTGCACATAAGTGTACTAGTAGTAGATCTGTTGCTATGACCTAGTTAATGTGGTACAATTTACTAGCAGCTATAACTGTATGTAAGTGTACTAGTAGAAGTTCTGTGCTGTGACCTAGTTAATGTGGCACAATTTACTAGCAGCTATAACTGTATGTAAGTGTACTAGTAGAACTTGAGTTACTATAATCTAGTTAATGTAGTATAAATTAGTGGTAGCTATAACTGTATTAAAGTGTACTAGTAGTAATTTGTTGCTGTGTCTAGTTAATGTAGTATAAATTAGTGGCAGCTATAACTGCACATAAGTGTACTAGTAGTAGATCTGTTGCTGTGACCTAGTTAATGTGGTATAATTTACTAGCAGCTATAACTGCATGTAAGTGTACTAGTAGAACTTGAGTTACTGTAATCTAGTTAATGTGATGTAAATTTGTGATAGCTAGAACTGTATTAAAGTGTACTAGTAGTAATTTGTTGCTGTGTCTAGTTAATGTAGTATAAATTAGTGGCAGCTATAACTGCACATAAGTGTACTAGTAGTAGATCTGTTGCTATGACCTAGTTAATGTGGTACAATTTACTAGCAGCTATAACTGTATGTAAGTGTACTAGTAGAACTTGAGTTACTGTAATCTAGTTAATGTAGTATAAATTAGTGGTAGCTATAACTGTATGTAAGTGTACTAGTAGAACTTGATTTACTGTACTCTAGTTCATGTGATGTAAATTTGTAGCAGCTATAACTGCATGTAAGTGTACTAGTATTAAATCTGTTGCTGTGTCTAGTTAATGTGGTATAAACTAGTAGCAGCTATAACTGTACTAAAGTGTACTAGTAGTAAATCAGTTGCTATATCTAATTAACTCATGGAAGTTTGGCATTAGCTATAGCCATACTAAAGTAAACTAGTAGTAAACATATTGCTGTGTCTAGTTAATGGGTTATAATTTATAGTAGCTATAACTGTGCTAAAGTGTACTAAACAGTAAGCTGGTTTAGCTGTGTCTAGTTAATGTGACAGGAAAAATGAGTGGCACCAGCTATATAGAAGTATACTAGCTATAACAGATCATACTGGTCATAATTAACTAGCTACATCAGTAGGTACTGTAGAAAGTAGTATCAGTAATTGCTGGGCTGAATTCAAAGTACTTTTGTACTTTTGCTAAAGTTTAGTATACTAATTTAGCCAGGACTATTGCATCTCTTGCGTTCCAAATACACTCGCGCCCGTGTTGCGGTTGAACCTACACATCATCCTTGACCCATCTGCCACCGTCTATCCCTTTTGGGAACGGTAACTCCGACCATCGCGTGCGCCGGTCCGCTAGTCCGTCTCGCGCGATACAGACACCCAGAGTTCGCACAGTCAAGTCTACTCCACACAGGACCTTGTCTGCACGTGCTAGAATCGACTATTTGGTGTTGCTAGTCTTGTCCGACTCGCCACAGCAAATAGCCAACCAGAACGACGCTCACTTCGAGCCACGGTCCCTGCGAACCGTGACAGAAACAAAGGCCGGAACCACAAAGCCCAAAATCCCGATCTACCCGATAACCACGAAACCTAACGCGCAACCGTTCGAAACGATTGCCCTCGACCTAATAGTGGACCTCCCACTATCCCACGGATACGACTCGATCCTGACGATCACCGACCACGACTGCACGAAGGCAGCCGTCTTCCTCCCCTGTACCCAGAAGATCGACTCTGAAGGAGTCGCGGCACTCTACGCGCAACACGTCTTCCCCTACTTCGGCATTCCCCGAAGAGTCATTTCGGACCGAGACACCCGGTTCACCTCGAAGTTTACCACGACACTCTGCAAACGGCTCTCTATCGACCAAAACCTGAGCACAGCGTATCACCCCCAGACTGACGGACAGGCCGAGCGCACTAACCAGTGGCTCGAACAGTACCTGCGCATCTACGGCAACTTCCAGCAAAACGACTGGGCCACCTGGTTACCTGTGGCTCAGTACGTTCACAACACCTGGCCTAGCAGCACTACTGGCTTCACCCCCTCGGACCTCCTCTTTGGCTACACCCCACGCATCAGAGAAAACCCCCTGGAACAGACCAACATACCGGCGCTCGAAGACCGAGCAACCCACCTGAAAACACTACGCGAGCAGGCGCAAGGCGCCATTCGAAAAGCTCAGCTTCTGTTGCAGAAGCACTCGGAACGGAAGAAAGGTCAACGGACCTTCAAGCCGTTCAAGCTCAGCCAGCGAGTCTGGCTCGAAGGAACAAACCTCCCCCTGTCACACCCGATCAAGAAATTGCGCCCTAAGCGATTCGGACCATTCCCGATCATCAAGGTCGTCTCGCCCTACGTGTACAAACTGGACCTCCCCCGGCAATGGAAGATTCACAACGTCTTCCATGCATCGCTCTTGACCCCATATACGGAAATGACGGAACACGGCAGAACCCGCACGGAACCACCTCCTGACCTTATCGATGACCACCCGGAATACGAAGTCGAGCAAGTTCTAGGCTCGTGTCGGAGATACAAGAAACTCCAGTATCTCCTCCGATGGAAAGGATACTCCGCCGCGCACGATTCTTGGGAACCGGCAGAAGCCGCCAAGAATGCCCTGGAGTTAATCCGAGATTTCTACACGGCGAACCCCGAGGCCGTGAGAACCATGGAAATCGACGGGTATAAAAGCCCGACTGCTCTTGACCATCAACCATCACCATCTTCTTCCCAAACCACCATGTCCTCACCCATCCACCCATTCCTCACCGTCGCCCTAGACGGGCTTGACATCCACGATAACCCCGGATGCCAACCGGGTTACCAAAGTGGTAGTGAACCCCGGATGCCACCCGGGTTACCAAAGCGGCAGTCACCCCGGAGCTCCCCGGGTTACCAAAGCACAGGTCTCGATAGCGGACGCCGTTGTCGGAGTACCCCGGAGCTCACTGGGTTACCAAAGCAGAGTGGCGATGAAACCGCCCCAGAGAGCCCTGGGTCATCAAAGTCCTGCGACTGGAAAGTCGCCTCTGACCACACAGCGTTAACAAAGGGCTACGCTGCGGAGCGATCGCAGCACGCGATGGGCACGGCCTCAATCGCGTTACAGAGTGCTGAGCACTCGGAGGGCGTATACCCCTCTTCCCCTTCTGATCGGGACTCTGGAAGTCCCGCGGGCCCAGCTGTCGCAGCTGAGGCAGACGACAAGTACACCGAAGACGAATGGCCTGAGGATCCGGCCACGGAAAACCCCGAAAACGACGATTACGTACCCAACTATACCAACCCCGGCGCACCCCACTATGAAGATAACCTTGACTACGGTCTCCGGACCGGACGGATCACGCCCCCTGGCCAAGTCCCCAGATGGCAGCAGCGTTACCTCGGCCAAGCCCCGGCCGACATCAAGGGAAAGACCCCTTCACCACCCCCTCTTGACCACGACCATGACACGGCCAGCGATGACGTATCGCTCGCATCCCCCTATGACCTTGAGTGCCCCTACTGCGGCAGCAATCATCCCTCCACTACCTGCACCACCCCTCACACCAGATGCCTGCGGGACACATGCCTTGTCCCGAGCAACCACCCCTTCGCCGAGCCAGACGACCAATACCACGTTTTCTGGCAATGCCCCATGAGCGGCGAGTGGCGAACCCGATACCATTGACGAAAGTGAGGATGACGAAGGTGAAGCTGGTGGCACAGCTTCCCTGGAGAAAGGAGGTAATGTTACGGTTTCCACCGTCACATGACGTTCAGAAAAGTACCACTTGCAACCGTGGGAAATTCAAACCATTTCAAGCCATATAAAACAACAAGAACAAACAAGAACACAGCTAAGTAAACAGTGAAGACACGTGACGCTCGATCTATCCCCGATCCGATCTCGCTTACATAACTACTATACAGTACTATACAGATTCAGTTACGATACAGTTCCCCGAGATTACCCCGATGTGACCCCAACATCATTCCGGCGCAGCCCCGAGATCATTCCGGCGCAGCACCGAGGTTACCCCGAGATTGATGGATTGAGATACATCTCGATCCTATCTCGATCCTATCTCGATCAGCCCCTATTTGACCCCTATCTATATTATATCGTGATGTCACCCTATGTGACATCCCTGAGACTCCCTTAGTAAGCGTCACACCCTAGTAGTATATAAGCCGGCACCTTCAGTGCCCCTTGTCTTTAGTCTTCACTTCGTCTTTAATCAGAACCACCATCTTCCCATTTTCCAAAGACCTTCCGGTCTCCCCTCTCATCTCTTAAGTCTTCCTCCCTAACCTCTAGTGTGTTAGGAGGGTTAGCTCTTGCCTACCAGAGAGGGGCCCTAGAGATCATTGACAATACCAGGAGTGCATCCGTCAGCGCGACACCCTCCTCCTGAGTAGAGCCAGTGGGACATAGAACCCTAAACCCTGATTAGTCAGACTAAGCCTCGTGACCACTTCGGCTTAGTCACCCATTACATCATCACCAAACATCCCATGGTCACGTGATAGGTCTCACGTGCCCTCAAGTTTAGTCAGCAACCTCAAAGTGTCACGTGACGTTAGCCCTTGTTGGACTAAGTCACGCAACTAAGCTCACATCGAGCGCAAGGCCCTTCTGAGCCTTGACATCTTGGAGAACATGAGGCTTGGGAGTACTAGTAGAAGTAATTGGATATATCGGTAAGTCAAACGGCAGTAGACCAGATGTAAGCGTGGTATTTCTTGCCAGACATCTGAATCACAGAAATGTAGAATGGCAACAACATGTAAATGTGTTGTTCTGAGTATGGGTTGTGCGAGGCAAGAGTCAAGATGCGACTTGGTGGCCAGCTGGCGGGTTCAAGGGGGTTCGGTTGTCGCAATCCGGCCCGGGGCTCGGCAAGCCAGGAATCGCCGCGCGCCCTGTAGTTCAAGTTGCCAGTGGTGCTCTACGCTCATTGGCAGCGTTCAGAACTTGTCATGTCCAAGTTGGGGGGCAGCATTTGCAACAACGACTGCACCCATTCGATTCCGATTACAAGCCATGTACGAGACCGCGTGAATTTCTGGTTATAATTGTACCGGCTAATGACTTCTCAATGGACCATCGGGCCTACTACTTGTATACACCTATCCATAATACATCAAGATCGTTAAGATAGCCAGAAGAATTAAGCCTGTTGTACTGGCCCGCTGGCGGTCAGCATGCAGACCAAGGACGGCTCAGGCATAACACAGCTGAAAGGAGTAGAGTGTTATTTGATTTTGAACGTATCACATCTAGTGTGAAAGGATCTGGGTTGAGATATGCATTGAGGAGGCACGGGCAATATGCCCTAGAACCAATTTCCATAGACTTTTGCCACTCCGGAATAAATGACATTCTGTATCCATCACACATCATAGCTTATTTTATACCTATTGGTCGTTGTCATTGAGATCCTACGGCCTTTCTCCTGTACATTTTGTTGTGCGCCTTCCTCACTGCCATGTGCATCAGATCCACCACATCCATGAAAACTATCTGCTTGTCTTGTACCTGTTTGCATTTGCACAACCAAAGTTAATGAGACGTGCCCGTCCCCGATATTGACTTGTCTACTCTGACAGCATCGGAGTTCCGAGGAGCCTGTAGGACCATCACAAAGCCCTCGTGGTATACATGGGACCCTGACAGCTACGGCATGTCGCATATTTCAATCTCAAATCAGGATGACGGACACACTGAGACTTCCTTGTGAAAGAAGTATGTTATGACCATTGGAAGGTGTCCAAGTAAAGGTAGGTAGCGATTTAAAAGACAGGCCAATGTAAACCACCCTTTCTTGTTGTGCGGAGGCCATAGGAATTGGATTTCCCGGGATAACGTGAGGGAATAGTCGTAATACAACATGACTTAAAAACCAGTGATACCCAGTTCAGCTTTTAGGTGGACGAATTGAAAGCACCCTTGCGGCTGAGAGTTTGAAAATTGAGTTGAGGAATCTAAAATGAGTGATTGAATCAACAAGATGGCTGGAGAGATTCGGAGCTCAGAGCCGCTTACGTACATTTCGCAGCGAATGGACGGAGCTTGACGTCCACTGGCGAAGGCATAGCAAGCACAGCTGGCGATTTGGAGGACCTCACTTTAAGTTGAAAAAGGAGAGTAGAAATTATGTGACATACAGGATTTGTGCCCAGCCTGTGGGGAAGCAGTAACCATGGACCGGCTAGGTGTAAGTCGAGCGTAAAACATGTTAGAAAGGATAGGCGCTTGACACTTGTTGTCTTGGGGACCTCAGGTTTGAACGCATCGTTTCTAGGAGCAATAAAACATGTTGGGAAGCACCCAGAATTGCCACGGACAGCAGTAGACTAGATGCAAAACGGTATTACTTGCATTTGTCGCGCGGCGGAAACCCAAAACGGGCTAAGAGTAGTGAATCGCTCGTCAGTGCCGGGATAGTCTGCGGTACAAGTCAAGGAGATACGGTTCACAGGGACTTGTTCACCCGCGCTCAGCGGAACTCAACATCCGAGTCAGATGTTCCTTTGTATGTATATGACCTGTTCAAGTTGGCCCATCCGGTCATTGCCAAGGGTTGTAGCGTGGGAAATGTCCTATTTATAGGTCTCTCGCCCGCCGGAACAACGAACAAGACAACCATTGATAAATTGACTGTTACACTCCCGCCCATGTCATGTCTACTCTACCCACGACATTTACCCCGATACGGCCCAGTCAAAGTGTCCTGGTCCCCGTGGCCATTGAATAGTTTCTGCACCAGCCTCACCCAATGCTAGCGTCCGATGTGCGAAGACTGTTCGCCTCAAGGTCAAAAAAGTCCATCGAGATGTTCCTCGACACCTTCACTGCACACACCACGCCAGATTTAGACCCAAACGTCCACCTTATCTCGGGTCCATCTCCCTCCTGCCTGCGCTCAGCCTCTCTCCTCTACCCTGCCACATCACCGCAATATTGCAACCACTTTCGAGACGCACGCACGATGCACCAGCACCGGACCCGCCACCGCCACTGGGAGGATGTTTTTTTTTTGTGGTGCCGTACGTCCCACCGTCTCTGAAATTGGGCTAATGGTGTTCGTGATAAACCACAACCATGGGTTCTAGATTTTTTTTTGGCCCCACGAGGAGCGGGCTGGCCCTGATGTCTTGAGAGCGAACCTGCTGAGCAAATGCGTCAAATTATTCTGTCCGCTCACAATACCGTCCACGCAACTCCGGTACCCCCAATCGGTGGCTGCGCTGCGCTCTATGCGAAGTTGATGGAGGGTCTAGACTATAGGTGCGTTCATCCTCTTATTCAGTTTAACGTTCTGAGAGGGAAGATGTCTGTCGGGATGTATGCTATATGCTGTTCGGTGGTGTATCGTACGCTTTTTTATTATTAATAATGACAAGTTTTTTTACATTGTTTTGCTTTTCCGATTCCTTGGACTCTTCGTTGGAACATCATGATTCTGTCGTCAATGTGAACCAGTGCAATCACACTCACGAGCTACACGTCTGTCTCGTACATTTGCACGACAAAAAGTTAGTGAGACGCGCTAACATTGCTCATGACCGGACAGGTAGTGTTCAAACGGGATGATATCGGCCCTACGGGCGGTAGAGCCGCCTGGAACCTGTCCTCGGTTTCTACCGCCGTCGGTAAGTGTATGAGAGCAGAGCTTTGCTCGCGTAGATTTAACACGAAACGGGAGACGAGAGTGACAGAGAGCCTGTACATCCCCAATTAGTACCGGAACGGACAAGTCACGATATCAGTTATATCAGGACGAACACGTTGGTCAAGGCTTCGGTAGAAGTTTTCATTAATGGCTGTATTTGGCAGATATGTCAATGTATAAAAATGAAGTTCCAACATGGAAACGGACTGGGGAAAGCTAGGGAAAAGGCATGTTAAAATCTGCAAGATGGTAGACGAAATGTTGACTTACCCAAAGGACCAAAATATTTCCTAAATTCACAGTAAACAGTACACTTTAAGGGATTATCAAGGTCTGATCGAAAACAGCCAGAACGCCACTTACAAGAAGTACATGGCCCCTATGATGGTTGGTAAGTCTCGGTGCGTAGGTTATCATTCAGCTCGACGTACCATCACGAACAATTACATCTAGTAGAGGTATGCCTCTCCCTATGGTAAAGGCCTTGTACAGCGTGAAGGAGAATATCACACTGTCCCAAACGAGCAAGCCAGTCCATGCCAAAGCGGCAACTGTCCATCACATTATTGGAGCCGCGGAGACAGTTACGCAGTAACTTACATCGGCCCCTATCACAAAGGTGACAAGTCGTACCAGCAATAAACCCCATGCAAGACCGGCCACGTACCCGATATATGGGGTGAACTGATTACACCCATGGATACTGGATATAACCTCGATTATTTCTCCCCCTGAGCGACGGCCCGCGGCTATCATCACCTTCGCAAAGGGATGGTAAGATATACGTAAGCGTACGCTGTGAGCTCTATAGAAGAGGCTTACAACCGCATTGAAGATCCCCCCTGAGCCTATCATGACGAGTAGTACCAGGAGACGAAAACTTCTGGCGTACAACGCATAGATGCGAACTATGGAGAGTACTCCATGAGGATAATTAAAAGTCAAGAGATTTAAACGAGTGAAACAGTCTAGAACGTACTGCCAGTGAGGAGCTGTAAAATGATCGCAAAATTCTCGTGGTATATATGTAGACCCCGACAGCTACGATCAGGTAAGTTATATGCCCCGAGAGTGCATATTTGAGAAACTTACAGCTTTCCTCGGTCAAAATCAGGTCTGGCTAACCTCAAATAAGGACAACGGACGCACTGAGAGTTCCCCTGGGACAAGAAATGTTACAACAAACGGAACGTGTCCGAGCAAAGGAAGGTAGCGGTTGAGAAGACAGCCAAATGTAAACCAGCTCTGCCTATTGTGCGGAGGCCACAGAAACTGGATTTCCTGGTCCAAGGTAAGTGCATAGTCGTAAAACAATATCACTGAAAGCCCAAATACTGAGTTCGGCGTGGAGGTAGACAATTAGGGGGCTCACCTGTAGCTGAGAGATTGAGAATGGAGTTGAGGAAACTGGAATGAGCAGGGATTGAAGAATCAACGAGAGTTGCAGGAAAGAATCAGAGTTTAGAGACGCTTACACAAATTCCCCAGCATGTGGGCCAAGGTCGATGTCCGCCTGGGACATGGAACGATTAGAAGACCAAAGCCTTCCCTGAAGACAACAGAAATACAAGCCCAAAGTGGATCTTATATGCAACCTAGACCAGACATGCGTGCAGGGATAAGTAACCATCATTTGCGTCTATTCTTTGATGGGAATGGAAACGTTCATAATTGGACTACTTATGGGCACATATTGGTGGGACGTGATGGGGTCGCTCAGGCTTTCCAATAACGTCAGTCCTGTGTTGTCCTAGAGATTTTTGGTAAAACTTCTGACTTTGTTGCCATGAGGGTATTTGCAATGAGTGGCGTGGGTGGCCTTTGGTTTGGGTAACATGACATACCAGAATAGTCGTTCTGGATACAAGACTGTGAATAAGTTACGCCTCTAACTGTCGTGATGCCATCGAATTTTCACCTCGCAAAAGGCATATGAGCCTGAGGTGTCAACTTGAAACATGTCGGAGGCTGAGGGTAACACTCCGTCATGGTCTTGGCTCAACGTGCCGTAAGACATGTGACACTGCACCTCTTATGACGCCGTAATTCGCCACGACATCATCATCGCGATGCAACTTGCGATCTGCAGGGCGTCAAAGCCCTCCACTCGCCCGTCTTCCCACGCTGACCACTTATGTTGTCCCGAACCGACGGCCTAGAAGGCAATAGGGACCCGCCAAACGTTCTGGCCTGGGTCGGGGCACGACGGGACCCGCCGAGGCCGCCTCCCAAGATCACGTGCTATTCCGGTTCTCCCTTATCCCGAGGTCGTTCGAGATTCAAAGTGGTGTCGTATAAAATGCCTCGCGTAAATGGCTTTTCTCTTTCACTACTCGTACGATGTCTCAACAAATCCCAAGAATTCAAAAGGCCGCTGTACTCGACTCCCATGACACACCTATTCGCATTAAAGATGACCATCCGGTGAAGCAACCAGATGACCTCGCCCCTGGAGAGTGTCTTCTTAAGATGCACTGCACTGGCGTGTGCCACACAGATCTCCACGCCCGTTTGGGTGATTGGCCTTTGCCTTGCAAGCTTCCCCTCATCGGAGGCCACGAAGGCGTCGGCGACATTGTCGCCATTGGTGCACACACGGTCAACTCTCCGGTCAAGATCGGCGACCGCGTCGGCGTCAAGTGGCTCGCTGACTCGTGTCTACAATGCGAGCAGTGCAGAAAGGGTTTAGAACAAAGTATGTATTCTTACACCCCTCTGACACAAAGCTGATGTTGAATGACCAATAATATACAGCGTGCTCCAAGGCCAAGCTGAGTGGATACACCGTAGACGGAACCTTCTCTCAATATGTGGTACGAATGTCGTGATTACTGTCCTCCCCCAATATCACATAACCAGGACGGTTAGGTTTCTTATGTTTCTCATGTCACGCCAATCCCCGAAAGCCTAAGCAGCCAGGAAGCAGCTTCGTTCCTCTGCGCAGTACGTATTTACACCGCTAGGCCAGGACGAATATTGATTTTTGCATGCACAGGGTGTCACCGTGTACCGTGCGTTAAAATACGGTCAAACTAACCCTGGCGATTGGATTGTTATTCCTGGTGCAGGCGGTGGCCTTGGTCATCTTGGTTTGCGCCGTCCTTGCCACTTCAATTATCCAATCTCTCATGAGGATTATTTCACTCAGCTGTGCAGTATGCAGTACACGCCTTCGGGCTGCGAGTCATAGCCATCGGTTCGTCATCCGAGTTTCAAACCGCTTGGTCCATTTCTCACTCTAGTGTTACTTAGATACTGGGGCAGAAAAGCGACGACTATGTTTAGAACTTGGTTCTGAGAAATGGATTGACTTCCGTGAGACGAAGGACTTGGTTAAAGACATCAAGGAAGCCGCGGGTGGTGATGGCCCACATGCAACACTAGTTTCGGCAGCCAGTGTGAGTCTTTGAACCTACGGGCGTGGTATAGAAGCATGTAATCAAGGATACATAGAGCTCTGCATACGAGCAAGCGGTTGATTACCTCCGTCCCGGTGGCTCGCTCCTGCTTGTTGGCCTTCCTGGAAAAGCCCAGATTGGTGCATCAATCTTCTGGACGGTGGTCAAAGGAATTAACATGGTTGGGTCATATGTTGGGTACGCATTTATATTCGACTTCAGCGCGGAGTAACGCAGCGAGCCTACTATCACCCTCTCAGCAACCGCCAGGACGCGCGTGAAGCTCTGGACATTGCTTCGATGGGCAAGATCCGGTGTCATTTCGTGCAGAAGCCGCTGTCAGCCTTAACAGAGTACGTTTTGTCACGAAACATAGAGCGGTGTTGCTGAACTTTCCATCGCATTAGGGTTTATGAAGGCATGGAACAGGGTACGGTCGTTGGACGTGTTGTTTTAAATATGGAATAAAAGGGTGGACTGCTAACCATGTGACTCGGAGATTGGGTGTAAGATTTTCAGAAGCGTAGCTTATGGGGGACCTGTTTTGAACGAAGCTTATCTGGTACTACGAACTAACAGAGACGTTTTCTTGCCACTGTAGTGGTATAGCCAGACTGTTACGTACATATGGAACGATGATCTCGAAGACTTCTCAGATTTGAGAAGGCATTAGTCATCAATCTTTCGTACCCATACCGTGACATCGGCAGCTCAGACCCTCGCGTAGTGGATACTCCTCTAACCCGAGAAACATACAAGGTTCCAGGAGCTCTGAACTAGAATCCCGTCATGATTGGTTCTGGGATGGAAAAAGGGCGATTCTACCTCATACCGGTATGTTGTTAAAAAGTGACTATGTATTAAGTTGCGTACTCGTCATTCCCCATAATCGTAGCCTTTCTTCAATTCAAAGCGCTCCAGGCTCTCTATAGGTGATCTCCTACCATTGCCGACTATAATCGACCATGGCAGCCTCAGAATTGATCTCGCACTGCTTCTCAAGCTCACCGACGAGCTGACATTCACTTTCCCTAACCATTGGTTCGGAGTTTCTTACGAAACAAGGAGATATTTACCCGCCCAGAGGCTGACATGCTCTGACATGTTATCGCTTTTCTAGTAACTTTGCAGAGCACGAATCGATGCACCGGCCTGGCTACCTCATTATTACCTGCTACTCCAAGGTGACTCCTACTACAAACGCTCGGTACCGTTCCAGCTTTTTCGCGATATAGAAGCATAAGTTTTCTCCGTTGATCTACTCACAAGACATCTCTGTTTCTATTCCGACCCTTCCATTCCACCTATGGCGTTTCTCGCAGATTAACACTATGGCATCGGACCCCTGGCATGCAGATCTAGCACTTCTCGGCCCATGTAACGTAAACCCGTGCTGTGTAACCGCAATACTGCTCCGCCGGAGAAGCGATGTGTTCATTTCACTTGGATTATTGGCGAGTCCATGGCCGCGATATCAATGTGGTGAAGTGGTCACGGTCATGGATGGAACCTGAGGGTGTTTAATTCGATTTTTTGTACCCCTGTCACTCTACCTCTAACCTCTTGGACAGCAATGAAATCAAGAAGACATCCGCGCCGATGACGTGGACAATGATGACATGATGACAGGTCACGAATATAGGACCTTCTCAGACGTCGTCGCGACTGAGTCCTATAGGTGCACTCCCACTTTGATCAAGGTGTAAAAAAAAAGTTATTCCGGCCTCGCACGCATCAGCCAGAATGACCCCGCTTAAGAATCCATAGCATGACCACCCTTCCTACTCAGAAAAGGGAAGCGCAGTGGGCCAAGGGCTCTTCTGTGACCATCTACCAGGGAGTGTGTTGTGCATTCGCGTAGTCCGCACTGGGACTATAATGCCAAGGGGAATACTTCGATGACGAAGTCGCCCGAGGTGAGGGGAAATGTATCTGGCACTTGTTGAAGATGCCACTTACATGTCTGTCAGCATTTGTGAAAGGGTTTAACCAACTAACAAGAGAAGGGAGAAAAAAGGAATCCCGCAGAGACCTCCGAGTCAGCCACGCTGTACCGTGACGCGGCCCTTGCGCTTCTCCCCGCGGCCTTCTTCGGTCCTGGCCGCTACCCGAACCCGGACAGCAACTCGAGCCCCTGGACTTGGAGACGGGGTTCCAGTCACACCGTAAAATTGATAGTCATTCCCACCTGAGGACTGTGGAGAGATGGATGAAGGGATTCGGACCCATGACCTTACTGTAATCGATGCGGCCATCGAAATCTGGTCATATTCATATCCCAACGATTTATCTTGACGCCAGCAAGCATTCATACCTTCATCCACATGCATCCGGTGATTGCGAAAAGTAAACCTGTGCGACTTTATCGGGTATGTTAGATAAGGGCACTAAGGTCGATCATTCAACTAGTGCGATTACGTGTGGTGGCGCTGAAGGATGTATTACAATACATCATGATAAAGTTCTTTGTTCAGTGAGGTTGACAGGGACTAAGTGTGGCTGAGGACCTTTACAGAAGCTAACTTACCAAAGCCTATATGACCCTGGATTTGAGTTCGATTTGTGAGTCATGGGGACATGTCATAGCAAAGTGCGTTCCGCCACGTGAATAAACCGGAGGAGTTGGAAAGCGTTCCCATTCTCAAACACGTTCTATAATTAAGCTCAGATCTTGCTAAGTACAAGAAGGCCATAAAGTCAACTTCAAGCACCCCACGGGGGAGGACCTGATGCCCAATCAGTTGTATAGAACCTAATAGAGGTCCAGCAGTACGCACTGGTCTCTAGTCCGAGTCCACCCGGCTGTCTGAACTGGATTACCTCACAAGCAAAATTCCAGCCGTATACGTCGGCTCTTCTTACCCCATATCTCAAGGTGGCTTTCCTCTTAATGCAAAGCGTCGCGCGCCGGAGCGCTGTCGGGAAGTTGCTATTTACGTCCCAGCAATTGAAAGGATAGATATGAAAACTCGTGATGAGTTATCATTGGTAGTCATCCCGGGCCTTTCCTCGGAGGTGAACAACGATGTGGCAGTGTCAAACCTTCTTGTCATGAGGCTAAGGCCGATGCTCACGAGGGTTCATGGAAAAAATCGCCTTCTGTGCACTTCGTTTTGCGACGAAGCGCTGGTACGACAGGAGATAGGATAATGATTTACGGTTTCGGTTATCGCATCATCATTCGGACCTATGGTATACAAAATGAAACCATGTGCTCACTATTATTGTAAATCGCCGAGGAATTTCGCGTCCCGTGTCGGGCACGCTCCCAACTGTCTTCTTCAGAAGATCACTCATCACTTTTGGTTTTTCATTACGAATGTTAGAGGCGCAGCGGTACAGTCTGCGCAGATCGAGATTAATATGTCCACGTTCGTCAGGTCAAGGGCTGAAGTTTTCTCTGCCCGGGTTTCGAATCCTTCATACGATGAGCGTTTGGTCGAAAAAAGGATGGTGCAATATCAGGAAACAAGGGACTTGCCTACGCGGCTTGAGGCTCGGGATAGGTTCGGATAGCTCCGAGCGGGTAGGCCGCTTAGGCAAGCCCTACAGTATTTCCTGATGAACGCTGTCTCACTTTTAGCTCAAAAGGGCACTTGTACCCCCTAGTCTTGTTACTCCTGTGAGTGCGCCTTGCTGGTAGCCAATTGTCATTGGAGCTCGAATCAGAGCCAATCACTTGCAAGGCTTCGGTGTGGACGTATCTATGATCACGAGTTGAGTTTAATTTTCTGGGAAAGTATTCATGCAATATTCGGCTGAAGGGACCAACCAGCTTCTCAGGGTTGTACATGTACTGTACACGTACAACTTCCCAACTTTCATGTGCTCTGTGTCGCAGGGCATCAGAAGTTTCCGAGTCGGTGGATCATGATGCCGATGCCCCAAGAGAGTTGCCAAAACGAGCAAGAGGTATCCGCCGGGTTACAAGTTACGTGTAGGGACTGCCTGTCCTGTCAACCTCACTTTATATTCTCTACTCGACAAACGGCTACAGTACTAGAGAATCGCCAATGCGCTGGCAGGCCTAGTAAGCAGCTATAAATTCTTCCGTTTGGTTTCTGACTCTCAGTAACATCATGACCCCCCTCCAATGTCTCCCAGAAGATCTGAAAATACCGTCGACGAAGAGACCCCTCTCCTCCGTAGTGGAGATCCACCAATGAGAGAAACACCCCTGCCTTCGACGCAAATATTGGTTCTCCTCTTGTTGCAACTCGCTGAACCCATCACATGCCTTTCAATCAATCCCTACATCAACCAGGTATGCTTCTCTGCCGAAATCGTCGGCGTCGGCGCCCTAACATTTGCTCAAGCTTGTGAGTGGACTTCCGGTCGTCGGCGGCGATGAGCGCAAGGTAGGATACTATGCTGGAATCCTAGTATGTCCCGTTCCTTTCCTCCAGCCGGCACCCACTGAACAATTCAATAGGTTTCCCTATATTTCGCCGCTGAGGCGGTCACAATACTTCAATGGAGCCGTCTTTCCGACCACATTGGGCGCAAACCTGTACTGCTATCCGGTCTTCTAGGTACAATCGTTTCGATCATCATGTTCGGCCTTTGCCGCTCATTCTCGGCGCTTATCTTTTGGTATGTCAAGGTGCTGAATTCTAGGGACGATTTCATCTGACTTACTTTATTTTTACGTAGTCGTTGCTTGCATGGCATGCTGAACGGAAATATCGGCGTGATGAAAAGTATGCTGGCGGAGCTTACAGACGAAACTAATATGGCCCGCGGATTCTCGTTGATCCCAGTCATCTGGGCTGTCGGCGGTACCATAGGGTATGGGACATTGCTTACCACTACCCCATTGGCTAATGGATTCGATTCCCCCAGGCCCTTTATAGGTGGAGTTTTAGCACGGCCCCAAGATCGTTGGCCAAACGTCTTCTCGCACCCCTTCTGGGCCGAATTCCCGTACTTCCTGCCGTGTCTCGCATGTGCCGCCTATGCCCTCTTTTCGTTTGTCATGGCTGCAGTCTTCTTGAAAGAGGTTGGTTGTCATCCCCAAATCAGCGCTGTACAGCTGTACTTACACGTCATCCAGACAGTGGACTACAGACCTTTAACAACCAAGTTCGACCCCATAGAGGTTAATTCGGGTATACCTCGGGGAGGGACATGTGAAATTCTAGAGGGATCACTGAAGGATGAAGAGGAGAAGCCCCTACCGCTCAGCTCCCTGTTCACAAGACCAGTATTGACATCCGTTGCGAATTACGGCATGATTGGGCTCCTCGAAATGGCGGTCACGACCCTTCTCCCGCTCATTTGGTCGACATCGGTCGAGTTCGGCGGACTCGGCATGAGTCCCGTATCTATTGGTCTGTGGATGGCCGGATATGGGACCCTGAATGGAATTCTTCAATATGTCGCCTTCCCGCGCATCGTTGGACGTTTCGGCCCGCGTCGTATCTTCATCACAAGTATCATCGCATTCGTCCCAATCTATCTCATGTTCCCCTTCGAGAACTTGACGCTACGCTCCGGTAGCGGCGCATGCACATTATGGGTGCTTATCATGCTGCAGCTCGGGTCAATATCCATCTCCGACATGGGCTTCAGTACGTGTTCCCCAATTCACTATCTATGAACCATACTGAAGAGCGTTGTAACTCATAAGGTTCAGTATTCATGTACGTATGCTCTGCTGCGCCCAACAGGCGATCTCTTGGTGCGACGAATGGTCTCGCGCAGACGGTGGTCTCGATCCAAAGAACTGTGGCACCTGCTGCTGCTGCGTCACTTTTCGCCTTCTCAGTCCAAAACGACATCTTAGGTGGATACTTCACGTATGTCGTACTGCTCGCCGCTGTGTGTGGTAGCATGTTCGTTGCCGTACAGCTTCCAAAGACCACATGGAAATAGGTGAAAGGTGGATCGAATAAAAAGATAGATCGCAATGTATTTCAACCTTGAATTACCTCAGTCGAGCTGTACAATTGAATGCAAAAAAAATTGAACAATCTCCTATACTCGTATCTCGGATCTCCAATGAGTTGTGCTGGCGCCCATCTCCTTCGACTCCGCTGAGGCCACAGACTCCGCGGGAACGTCTGATGACGAAACAGAAGAACCTACACACCCACCCGATTTGTCAACAGAATCGACTTCAATGCCAACTCACCAGCACCATTGGTAGTCCGCGGCACCTCAACGCAGGGCTTGCTCCCTAACCCTATAACCTTACTTGTAACCTGATGATGCTGTATGACCGTGATGTAGTGGTAGCACAGGGCCAGCAATCCGCTGATAGATATCGGGTTCCGAGTCCTCAGTGCTGCGTTCAGGTGGTGCCGAGCTCTATCCATCGCCCTATATTACTACTACTTGGACAGACCTCGCATAGAAATTGAAGTTATGAGCTGGGCCATCTAGACAAGACGAGGTATGTATCAAAAAGCTAATGTGATCTCCAAATCCAAATCAAGATCACTCGTATCCGGCACTGACACTATCTGCGATGGTCAGTAGGAGCGCAAGAACTACGGTGAGAAGTTGTTTGGATCGCTAGATCCGTCCATGTCGACGTTTGCGGATACTGCACGAGCGTGTCAGTACAAACTTATTCTAGGACAAATCGCCCAGGGCCCGGTATCCCAGAGAACAGCATGGTCGAAGGAAGGGGGATGGGGAAGCTCAAGCTTTGGGGTTGACTCGGATGATGCATCGATGACGCTTGGACTCAGGAGTGATGCACAAGCCGCTTCGTCACGAATCTGTTTAAGGATGGTAAGTATAAATAGGTGGTCTATGGTGCGTGGAGAGGCAGTGACGTGGCAAAGGCCGCCATCGACGCGGCGTTCAAGTTCAACGTGTCAAGTTTCTGGTGCTGTTGTCACACCGTCACACATCATCATCACAGGGCTCTCGCATGTCGTGCAATCGGGTCTGCCCTGCCAAAACTGAAATGATTGACAAAAGTAAATTGCGTTGGCAGGAGAGCTGCGTTATAAGTCACCAAGCTACAGCACCACTCATTCAGTTCCAAGGATCAGGTCAGGCTTAAGGACTCACATGCGTGCTCATGCACTGAGCAGAAGAGTCCTCGAAGCTTTTGATGGACAATTTCTACTTTGTAAAGATCACATAAACCTTTACGCTCCGAACTCCTCGGAGTTTTCGTTCTTCTCCGGGCTTTGAGTCTGCTTTCAACCGGGTCCTCTCTGGGACCTACATGTGCATTCATCGCCCTTTGCCATCTCAACCACGACGAGCAGGTTGCTCGACGGTGCCGACAGATCGGGGAGAGGTTGGTCACGGCCATTGGCCTGGGGAAAATTGACGACGAGACAGGTCGTCGTTTTGTCCGATGAACGAAGGTCCCAAAAGCAAGATCGATCAATTTTAACGATCATTACAAAATGTCGGAAACTGCTAAACGGGCGAGTCGGGATCCGTGTAGGAAGAGGAATCACGTGAACGTTTGATGGTCCGCACTAAACCTTGCAAGCAAGGTCATACTAGTACTGTAACAAGGGTGTGTTCCAAAAGTCGTTCTCTGATCCGCGATATGTGTGGTCTCTGCTTTCAGCATCTCACACATGATGGATACATAACCAAGCTTCATTTGAGAGGGCTGTTCAAGACTACAATTTTGAAGGAACTACAGTATTGGAAGAGCGCTCATTTCGACGATGGTTGCCCGGCTGCACAAGTCTTCGCGTTTTCCATCAGTCTCCGTCGCTGGCTGGCCTAGGCCCCTGAGTGGCGATATTGAAGACAATTGTTCTGGGTGATCTCCTACGTAACAATTTTCTGTCCACCGAACCGTTTTTGACTCGTTTAGCATAATGCCTGTCCCACTTCAGTTGTTATTAGGGGTTGTGACGAGATCGAATCGCTCATGTTGGCCCAAATAAAGCAATCATACGCCGCCCTGCTTCGATTTATTGCTATCTATGCTGCGCCGCAATTCTGGTGTCCACCACACGCTGCGCCGCTGCACCGTCGTATAAACCAAACCCGTCCTAGTACCTTCACCTTTCATTCCCCATGGATTCTAAAGTCCTCTCAGAGTATTCACCGTCGCCTGGGGATACGGCTTCCAAGTCACTTGGTGAGCACTATTTACAGAACTTCCTTACTTCGTCAATCTCATCGAGACAATAACTACCTGCTGTGCATCACACTGGCAGACGAGAAAACGGACATGCAAACCCGTGGCGACAGTACGTAGCTTTTCTCAGTGTTGGAAGGTTTCACTGACCTTCTCCTGATAACCGAAATATGCACAGATTCGCATTCAGCTGGATTTAGCACCAACGAGTATACGGTCAGGCCAGACCTGTCTCGAAGTGATCCAGGTATCTCTGCTCTAAGAAAATTGGGGGAGACAGCACCTAATACAGCATTACCAAGCCTCTACATCCACCCCAATAGTCGACATGGCCGAAAAGGTCAAAGGGATGTACCGTCTCCTTGACCTGATCAATGAGTCCGGGAGCAACGGATACGGTAAGAATTTATTATCAAACCTAGTGCATGCTCGCCTAATCTGACACATAGTTGATAAGGTCATCATTGACCAAGAATCTCTCCGACGTTTCATCAATGCTATGTATCCTGGAGCATACGCATCTATTACCAGGGTAGATTTTAAAACATTGGACCAACTCATGTTAAGGCCCCTAGGCGTGTACGGATCCAAAGATGAGATAGTACGCCTTCTGCAATCTATTGGTGCCGTCGACGAGGACGTGTGAGTGACTTCGCCACTTGGTGCCTCATGTTCTAAAGTCGACATTTAGGGCACACTCATTACTCTTGCGGGCTAATGATCCCCAACTATCTCTTTCATCTGGTTTGTACATCGTAAGGGCAAGTATGGAAGTTCCTGCCGACGAACGTCAATACGTCATATACTGGCCCGAAGATTCGACCTGGAGTGATTCAGCCATTTCTTCCGTTCGCAAGAACAGAGTCACGTTCATGCGGTGAGCAACGTCTGGCTCTCCATTTCTCTTCACTTTGTCACACTTTCGGAATAGGTATCTTACGAAGATATGTGACCAAGTCGTGGCACTCTTATCCCCGGAGCATTCCGCCTCCATAGTTTGGAACGAGGAGGACAGCGATACAGAATCTGTCGACTTAGATGCTGAGGATACTGACAGACTGTTCACATTCGAGGTTGCAAAGAGGAACGAACAGGAAAAGAGCGCGATCGCACGCCCCGGTTTTCAGGTGCCCCTGCTCCGTTCCTGATATTGCTCCATATCTGATCAACAAAAGATGCATTCGCCATACATCTTACATTCTGAGACACAACCTGACTGTCCTGTTAATCCCGCAATCCCGGACCTCACCTTTTACCCGGGGAAACCACGCAAGGCTTTTTCACGGTTACCTATCACCCTCCTAGCATAAAATCTGAACATTTCGAACAAGAAATATTCAATAGGATGTCCCTAAAGCAGCTGATGTAGGTGGACTAGAAGCCTTGCGGAATACAGAATTCACGCTCCAGCAGGAAGGATAACAGCTTGATTTTGTCTGCGAATCTCGATGAGAACGCTGTCCAGACCTTGGTTGACATCGCCTCAGATCTCTTTCCAAAAGTTTGCGAGGACTGGAGTGCTGCGAAACTCGATATCCCTCGTGATTGTAATAGGGAATTAACGAAAAACAAGATAGTGCTTTTCAGGAACTGGCGAACGGGGAGGATGCGGTGCGGTGCATCCTTCATGAAGCCGTTGTTGGAGAAGTTATGTCTTCCTTTCCGTATGTTCATCGGACGGTCCTTCGAGTGTTTGCATGCTAATGTCCTTCAAAGATCACTGGAACGTGTACGTCTCACGTCACGTGCACAGGGCAATAATGACGCTAATGTGGCTTCAAGTAAGCGCATTTTGTGGGCCTTTCATTTGGCTTACCGTTCTGGCTAGGCTCGATACGGATTTCTGTCTTGAGGCTCGCTATCCTAATTTTCCAACCATCTATAAGACTCATATTCACAATGCGAAGTTTGACAGGTATTACGGCGTGACTCGCATTTTGAGTCTTGGAAGCTGCGGCTGGTCTCTGTGCGACATCTGGATGAAATTCAAGCCTTACAACCCCAAAAGCGCGCCGAGCTTACACAATCTCTTCTCAAGGGTGACTTTGATCAGGCTGAACTCTTCTGCCGCGAAGTGTCTTTCGGCGAATTCATTCG
>WTXI01000251.1:0-53198 GCA_022376515.1 Lactifluus volemus
GTCCGACGCTCTACTGAACGGCCACCGTAGTAAGAAGGCGACCGTGACAGGCTCTGATGCCAGTGAGTTGATAAGAAGGATGTCGGAAGGGCCTACGGACGGCATTAAGACGCAGTGGCATCGCGTAACGCCCAAAAGACGAATCGTCGACCCCAGTTAGGACAATAGTCGAGTCAGCTAAGAGACAACTGAACTGGTAACGCGTCGATTACTATGGCTGATTCGCCAAACCTGCCAGTTGCTCTGGTCGCCGCGTAGCGAACGAATCTGAGTCGGACTCGGGGCTTTCACTGGAACACGGATGCTGTACAGCCACTGGCAAGGCCCAGGAACCCTACATTTTTTTTTTTTCCACTTGTACAGTAGCTCGTTTAGCTCGTACTAGAGCATATTAAGGTTGTTTATTAGGAAATGTTCGACCATTTCGTTATCAACTTTGCCAGTGGCGAGCTGTTTCGATCAGTTCGTAATTGTATATAGACTCCCACCTCCCCACCTATTTCGCGAGGTGATCAACAACTCTACCCTTGAGTAACCTTCCGCGGCTCACCCGGGCTAGCACTGCAGTATTTGCCGGGATCCGGTCGATCACCAGCCAACTCGCACACCTAAGCATGGAACAAGAAGACCTTCCTTCAAGCGAGCACGGTCACGGTGAGACACTAGGAGGGATCTGGTCAGCCATAAACAAAGAAAAGAAGGCAGCCCAGAGATCTTATTCACAAACTAAGAGCTTGAAGAGGATAACACTAGTACTGGTACTAGTAGCGCGCTAGTTGAATGCTGTGAAAACCCAACACGCTGTAGCAAGACGATGTATTGGACGAGACCCACATTCCGCTATCTCGGATACAACTACAAAGTAAGAACCCCACGAACATATCATTGTCCGGATTACATGAATGCATCTACCAGCTCCTTTCTTGCCGATACGAGGCGCTGCCGCCTATTCTGCAATACAGTGCGAAGTTCCGCGATATGTTCAGGCTCGCTCAGGAGCATCATACACCTCTGGTACCCATCAGACCCGCTGATATTGAGCCCTTTGATAAGGGTATCCTGGAGACCGACCGTGACGCCGCGCAGCATCGTCCTGTCGAGTCCCATCGGGATGTTATCTACGAATCTCTTGTACGCAACTGCGATTGATGTCACGTCAGTTACGATGGGCGCCGACAAGGGACAAAGATGCGCCACATACTTTGGAAATAAGCACGGACATCTGCCATTATTTCTATGGCGGGCTCCATGGGTCTGCTGGGAGTAGTTTAGCTAGTGATGAGGCCTTGATTCCCTGTAGTCCCATCCTAGTAAGTGAGGAGACCGCTTCGTTCATCGCCCTTGTTACGTCTTGGCTTCGACGCTCGTCCAGGTTGTTGAAGAAGTTACTCTTGGTTTTTAAGCGGGCGTCCTTGTAGTAAGCCAGGAAGGCCGACTGATATTCTCGGTAATAGTGCTCATTGGTGGTAAATGGCTCTTGTTCGTTCTGTAGTAGTGCCTCCATGTGCCGTTCTGCAGCTTGGGCACAGCCCTCGAGGTGGTTGTCAACGATGCTCCTGAGAATTATCATCAACAAGATGAAAACATCGATCGAGAGAATATCAAAGGCCTACATGACATCCTGCTTCAGACGACCATGGGTATAGTGATCGAAATGCTCTGCTACCAATTCCTTGACGCGGAAGTCCAATTCCTTCTTTACGAAGTCGAAGAAGTTCCGGGTTGGAGCATCCCATTGCTTCACGAAGGTATCAATATATGTCTTTAAGACAATGTACGGGGGCTTGTTTGGAAGCTCTCGCGTTCGGGCGCTGACAAGACCGAGGTCAAGGCCGAGGGATTGAGAAAATGAAACTTGCTTACGAGTTCGCAGTGTGCATGACATCTTCCACAAACAGGGCTTGACTGTGCTCAGTAACCGGATCTTCTTCTTCTTCTTCATTGGAAAGGAATGACATAGGAGGAGGGATCGGCGTGGTCTTAGGGTCAAGCGGGCGCTCAAGCGGTCGGAAGTCGGGCGCCGTCTGACGAATAGCTTTCGTAAACCGAATGCCTGAGTCTCGAATAGTTTGTATGAGGCCCTTCTCGTCTGGAGCCCCGCCAGTGGCCGCAACAAGTTCCTCAACGGAGCGAACAAACGCGCTCATCAAGTTCATAATCTCCCCCATTGGCTCGGACGATGGTGGGTTCGGAAGCCGGAAGATTTCACGGTTCGTTTGGTTCAAGAGCTTATCAACCTCCCCCTGGAGCTCGGGAAGCCTACCAAGGACTTAGCATCGGCTGCATGATCCAAAACAATACAAGCTTACCGCTTGGAGATTAATTCTGGTAGCACCTGACCGAGTCGTCGTACGAGAGGCTCTGTACCCAGCCGACGTTGAAAGATCCGTTCTAGATTCGACCACGGATGATTGGCTGAGAAAAAGCCGACTTCTGCTTCCCGGGCCTGCTCATACGTGACGCCGCTTCTGATATCCTTGGAGTCAGGGTTCTTAACACAGAAATATTCGACCCCTTGGCCCTTGTCACTGCTACGAATCTTGTCGATCCAAATCTTCTCTTCACCAGTTGGTATGCGGTCAGGCTTGGTGAGGACACCTACGCAGCACACATAAGTAGGTTGAAAATACACCCATGAAACATCAAAATACCAATGGTCCGGGTGCCCTTCGGGTCAAATTGAGCGGCGAGGCGGTGGGCGATCTGGTTCTCAAAGTCGGCTGTGAACGTCGATTTGTCGGAGATTATACAGGGAAATTATTGAAGGCAAACATACTCTCGCATGTGATAGTGACCAGAATTATGCAGCTTTCCTTACTGATGTACTGCTCAGCGAGCTGTTGAACAAGATGTCTGTCTTGATCCTCTCCCCCGACAATCAACCCTGTCATAGATTAGTTGTTTGCAGGATTTAGATGCTTGTATCACCTACCTGGGAGATCAATGAAAGAAAGGTCATCCACGTCGTGGCCTTTGATCTCTAAGCAAATCGTGCTTGAAGAAAATGAGAGCTGCCTCTCCTCCGAGTCTAATCCATCGAGGGGACCATCTAGGAACTGAGTATACGGGGTACGACGATTTAAGATCGCGCACTGAGCGCGGCGGATCCGTTCCTCAACCAGGCATTTTGTGAGTATTGGAGGCCCAAATTTGATTTTGCTCGGCTGTGAAAGTTCCCTTCCCTCCGGGTCTGTGACAAACTTCAAAGAAATCTCGCATCGCCATGGCTCAGGGGATCGCGAGAGCGAACATTCCGTCGGGCACCTACATTATGCATGACACATTAGATTCATGGAAAAAAAAAATTGGGGAGCCAACGAACGTCTTACCTAGTGCAGGTCCCAAGATTACGGGGCAGAGTAATGCCCGAGATAGACTCTATGAGTGACGATTTTCCAGCGCTCTGCGATCCAACAACGGCAATAATCGGTATGTCTAGTTCAAGGTCGGCACTGTGGGAAGTAAAGAAAAGACTTCAGGCGAAGGTGTGGATGGGGCTGATAATGATCCTCACCCTGCTGCGCGGAGGCGATTGACGGAGTCGAGCATGCAACGCTTGCGAGCTACAAACTTGGGATCAGAAAGACCGATTGGGGTGTCCACTGGCGCGGCCATCGTGTCAGATAGGCTGGAAGGGATGTCGTGATCACTGCCAACGTCGCTGCCACTGTCAGACGATACCATCATCGATATGAGGGATTTGAGTGTCATAGGCAGAAGGGAACGTCGCGTTCTCTGCAGGAAATGAGCTGGGACGAGGGGGCCCTTTTTATAGATTTTGGCGAGAGGACATGTCTACTTCCGGAAGACGGTTCTGGAAGCGATTCGAGGGGTGCGCTAGATGGTGGGAACCCCCCAAAAGTATATGAATTAGTAGCGCCACATCGAGCGCCCGCATGACGAGCAGTCACAGTATTCAGACACGGAAGTTGGAACCAGGAGAAAATGAGTGCCTATTCAGGGTGCACAGGCTCTCAGTGCTTGTTTAGTGTCATCGCTGCGCGAATGCCTCGGGTTGTTATTGGTGGCAAGGACATACAAAGTTACGTTGGGCCCAGGAATGACTGCAACTGCGGGCTCAGAGTTGACCGACAGATCGCTCCGCCACCCACGGCGCAGCACCAATTACATTCGATGAGGTGGTGAGGAGGACTCGCTGCGATCCGAGGAAGGGCCATTTGTTTCCGTATGAGATCCTTGGGTCTGTGGTATCCCACAAATATCACACCTTCTGCCACTTATACGAACCTACAGATAGTTCCTCGTGTGTGTAGAAGGCTACGTCAAAATAAAATTTCAGCGGAAGACTGAACAAGTCGGATTTAGAAAGAGAATGAACCTACGTAGCATGATGGGCGTAGTTCGTCGTGTGCGCGGTAGATGAAGAATACCTGAGTTGGAACTGCGACAATCAATAGTCCAGTTTCTCGCATCCAATCGCCGCAGCGCTAACAGCTCCCCATTCCTCAACTCAACTCCTCAACCAATATCGCTATAACACTTAGATGCAAAACGCATGACATTTCTCCAGCCAAGAGGCAATATAATGAGCCATTGTAATTATCATGAGGATCACCCAAATGCTTGCAAAAGTTCCTCCTTAGCCTTCCAGAGGCGTTCGCGCCTCTTCTGCAACTCGGTGCGACGCTCAGAAATGTCCTCTGGTTCGTTCAAAAGTGATTTGCAACGTCCATACCCTTCCGGTCCGCTGATAGCCAAGCCATTAAAGATCGCAGCCTCGAGGCCGATCTTGATACCGCGCAGTAACGTGCGGTCTATGCTCATTGGCACGTGGTCCACGAAGCGCTTATATGCGACTGCGAAACATATAAACATCAGCCATCCATACGAAAACGGGGGAAGAAGCGCTGGGAACCTTGGAAATAGGCACGGACCTCTGCCATTATTTCGATGGCGGTTTCCATAGGGTCAGGTGGGAAAAGTCGAGGTAGCACCGAACGGTCGACGGAATGCAGGTCCAATTCGGCAAGACCGGAAACTACCTTATTAAAGGAATTCCTCGCCCATTCACTGTCGCTCTCCAAGTTTACTATGAAATTACTCCGAGATTTCTGGCGAATTCCCTTGTAGTATCCTAGAAACTTTGAGCGATATTCCATGAAATAGTGTTCGTTCATGGTGAACGGCTCTTGCTCTTCCTCTAACAGAGAGCTTATATGCTGTTCGGCCGCATCTGCACATTTCTGCATGTGGTTTTGAACGATGTGTCTAGGGCACGTCAATGAGGGGAAAGGTAAAGCACGGGTTGAACGACGAAAGCGCACATAACTCGCTGCTTGAGATGGCCGTAAGTATAGTTGGCAAAGTGATCTTCGATCACCAACTTGATGCGTTTGTTCAACTCCTTCCTTGTGGAGTCGAAGAGCTGCTTCGAAGGGGAATCCCATCGCTTCACAACGGCGCAAACATAGTGCTTCTTGACGATGAATGGGATATTGTTGGGTAGCTCACGAGTTACCGCCCTGGAAAATGGAGACTGAGTACAACAACCGGCAGGTCACGGTTGCTTACGAGTTTGCTTTCTTCATGACGTCCCCGACAAAAATAGCCCGACTAGAATCACCAGGCTGGGACTCCCAATCTTCTTCTTCATTTGACAGGAAGCTAGGCTGAGTAGTAGGAATCTCCGGCGATTCGCATCCTCTGGGACGCTCAATTGGTCGGAAGTCAGGTGCCGTCTGACGTATTGCCCTTTTGAACTCGATTCGAGTTCCGCGAAGAGCTTGTATCAGACCATCCTCGTCAGGGGTGCCGTCAACAAGACGCTCTACGGAGCGCACGAACGCGCCAATCAATCGCAGCATCTCTCCAACAGGTTCTGAGGATGGTGGACTCGGGAGTCGAGAAAGGTCATGACTCGCTTGCTCCAACAGCCTGTCAACTTCTTCCTCCAGCTCAGGAAGCCTATCAAAATATTCCAATTAACTGCAGAATCCAGAGTAGTAAAGACTTGCCTTTTGGCTATCAAGTTTGAGAGGACTTGACCGAGACGTCGTGTAAGATTATCGGTACCTAGGCGTCGTTGATACAGCCATTCCAAGCCAGACCAAGGCGCTTTGGTTGAAAAGAAATGGGCCTCCTTCTCCCTGGCCTGTTCGTATGTGATACCATTATTGATGTCTTGTGAATCAGGGTTCTTCACGGAGAAGAATTCAATTCCGCCCTCCTTGCTATCTCCGTCGCCCTGAATCATCCTAATCCAGCTATCCTCATCCCCCGCGGGGATCCGGTCAGGCTTTGTGAGGACACCTATGCAACGGGGATGAGATATGTGACGGAGAATAAGAGATAGATGGGCATACCAATGGTTCGCGAGCCGTGTGGGTCAAAGCGAGCAGCAAGACGGTGAGCGCTTTGATTTTCAAGGTCAGCTATAACAATTGAAATTAGGTGTTGATACAGGTGAGTAAAGACAAAAATCGGACTTTCGCATGCAATGGTTAAGAGAATGATACAGCTTTCCTTGCGGATATATGTTTCAGCAAGTTGTTGGACCAGAGCAGAGTCGTGCGGGTCTCCTCCGGGTATCAAGCCTACGATAGCTTAAACGGTGGTGACATTTATATGATTGAATTGCGTACCTGGGAGGTCGACAAACGACAGGTCATCGACATCCTTTCCGCTTATCTCTATGCAAACAGAATTTGAAGAAAACGACAGCTCCCTCTGCTTTAGAGCTTCAGATGAAGGTTGAAGGAAGTGATCGATTGGGGTGTTAGGGTTGAGGATTGCACACTGAGCACGGCGAATACGGTCAGTCACAAGAGGTTTTGCAAAGATGGGTTCGCCGAATTCAACCCTGCGGGGTTGGGCCAGTACGACCCCGTTCTCGTCTGTGACATTCCGCAGCGAGACTACACAACGCCAAGGTTCTGAGGAATGGGAAAGTTGGCATTCTGTCGGACACCTTTAGAAGGCAGATCAGCACGTGTGTGAATACACGCAAGCAAAGGGGTTGTGGCGCATACCTCGTGCAAGTACCGGATGAACGTGGGAGGGTAATACCGGAGATGGCCTCGATGAGCGACGACTTTCCAGCACTTTGAGATCCAAGGACGACGATTACGGGTATATCGAGGTCCAAGTGAGCACTGCGATGAAAGGGGAAAGTGTGAGTAACATCATGGTTTGAGGGCCATTGTGGGCCCTTACCCGCCCGCGCGAAGACGGTTCACAGCGTCAAGCATCTCACGCTTTTGGGACACGAATTGGGGGTCAGAAAGGCCTACAGGGCCTTCGCCATAGTCGACAGAACTCTCAGAGGTGGCGGTGGTGTCACCACAGACCGATGCACTCTCAGAAGAGCCAGCCATGGGGATCAAGAAACTGAAGAGACGAAGGGCAGAAGAGTGGCCCCTTTATACGACTGCATTTCCATTTAAAACTTTGGTATGTGATATCTAAATCGCTTCATGGGTGGGCAGGTGAAAGGGATGTAAAGGGCATCGCACTCACTTCGCGATCACGCCCACGACTACGGCCCGATTAAGCCGGTTACGTTGTTGCTCGATCCTTGCCCCTGGTCATGCCCACCACTTCTCTAATATCTGCCAACTGCGCCCCACTACGAATCTGGTACTTAGAAACATTACAATATGTTCACCTCTCATTCGTTCTTCCCCTTTGCACTCGTAGCCTTTTTGCCTCAACATCAGAAGCACAACTTCCTGATTCCTCAGCGCTTCTCTCAAGCACGAGTGATATTACCGGCAGTTTTGCCCCATCCGCCACATCCTTCGCGAACTTCACCACGACCAATGCGCAAGGCTCAATGATCGTCACCTCCATTCCCATCACAGTCACCCCAAATACTTCCTCAACGGCGTCTTCTTCGACACCCTTCCCAAGTCTTGGAGGATACACCACGTGCGGTACGTATCATTTACACCCGATAAGGGAAAAAACACATCTATCGATATCTTCCTGCGAGCTCATCTTTACTCCCCCTTATAGTGGTCAACTGCTTAGATTATGCAGTTGCACGGGTAAATTGCACCAGCGTCACCGCTGTCGCCTGTTACTGTACCAGCTCGTACGTCTCTCTCCCTTGACCTGCCCCCAACGCTGACGCATACCACCTCTCCACGCCGCTCCAACGCCAACCCCCTTTTTACGTCACCACACCATTACCACCAGAGTATTCCCAAACGCGCTCTACACCTGCGTCGCAGCCAACTGCAGCACGAGCGTTCCCACAGCCGAAAACCTCGCGCAGAAATTCTGCGCCATCGACAACACCACCCTCTCCTTCTCTTCCACCGCCGCCCCACCGCCGTCCACGGCCAAACCGTTGGCGTCCTCGACCTCACCGGGCGGATTATCGCCTTCCGGTTCTTCATCCAGCTCGAAATCACCCAATGCAGCTACCTCAGCGCTTAGAACGCCCGTCGATACCCGAGGATGGATCGTCATAGCCTGTGGCGCCGGCGCCATATTCGGCGCCACCGCGCTGCTATAAGCCCTGCCCGATATTTTTTTTTTCAAATCGCGGAAGGTTCGGACTGACACCGGTATGTTTATCATCTCTCCACCTGGCACCTCCCCTTCTTCTTGTGTACACTGTAATAAATCTTAAACTTTATGACTCGATCACGCGATGAGTCGGACGTCATTGGTTCTTAGTTCTCACCTCAGATTGTACTGACTTACTACTACTACCCCGTCGCGTGGTTGGGACCTTTTTTGGCCCGACCTAGGTTTGTTGGCGTTCTCACACCGGACTTTCAGTTGGACAGTTAAATTGTACAGTATGGGTCACGAGCCACTCACCATGTCATATATATGTCGTTCCCACAAAGAATATACCTAACAACGCGTGGTCCGATGATCCGGAGGGCGTTGCTATTGCTGAACGGAGGCCTGCTGCACACAGATACAGTTGCCAGATCAGAAGCGCGGAGTATGGATAAGGCGGAACTGCCTGCAACGCATGCGGGGTACGTTATGATACACACAAAAGATGAAACGAGTCGAGATGCCCTAGGCGGTCTACGTTCAGAGAGACAGAACAGTAACGCTATGCGCGTGACAGGAAGAGATCAAATTTGATACAATGGCGTACAAAACAGACAAAAAAAGGGGGGGGCTAGAAATAACAATGTCAGTCTGGGGGCATGCCTGGTAGGTGAGGAGACGAAAAGAAAAAGAAATTGAGAAAGCGCACACAAATTTTTACACTACTAGTTCAAGCATCGTAATCCCCCCCCGTCGATCATCTCTCTCCACCCACGCCCACCCTGCTGGTCGTCTGCAAACTCGCGGACGATCCACCGATAAGTCTTACGTTCCCGGTACCGGGGGCTCTCAACCCAGTATCGCCCTCGGCGTCGCCATCGCAAATACGTGGACGCTTCCCCGCAGCAACGCTTGATAACGCAGCCTCCTCAGACCCGCGCTTCGAAGCTCTTGCAGCGGCCACTTCAGCGGCGGTCAGGGGAGAGTATTCGCCTTCTAATCGCGTGCGCTTCGATTGGGTCCTTGAAACGCCGTTTTCCGACTCCGCCTGCACGCGGGAGTCCTGGTCCCCTTGGTAGTAATCGCGCTTTCGCGAAGCGATCGCGATCATGTCGGGACTCGTCGCTTCGGCATATGCCCCCGGATCCCCATCCGAGTAGTCAGAGTAAACCAGTTCCTCGTCGTCGTCCTCTTCCTCTTCCTCTTCTTCGTACGCGGCTTCTTCTAGACGAATGGTATTCCCTAACGCTATTCGGTGCTGCCCGCGTTGGGGGTATGGTCCTGGGTGTGAAGGCACGACTTGGGTTGTGTCGGTAGAGCGAACTACGTCGCCAACATCACGACGGAGCATGGCACGCTCGCAAATCCTACAGTTACACGCAAACAAAGGAGCGTATGATTCACGCCAAACCTGACCGAAGAGTAGCGTCGCGACGATCAGCCACACGACACTCCATGGAGACCATTGGAGATACGCACCTCTATGAATGCTTTGAGGGAAAAGGCGGGCATCTCTTGCATTGTCGTTGGAACATATGGTATTTCCCGTAGGAGGTTGGACGGCTCGGGAGGGCCTAACTCGGTAAATAGGTTTATTCGTGGAACCTCCTCGCGAGGCGATTCTACCTCCCCTTCCTTTTCCCTCTTGTCGTCGCTCGGTGGCGGTGAAGGAGTAGTCTGCAACGTCGCCGTGCTCAGAACCGGGCTGGTCGTGTGTGATGTCTCGGATTTTGAGCTCGAACTCGCGTCGTCTAACGGTGTTCCAGGGTCCGGATCGTTCTCATGCACAGGAGGCTGGCGCAGGTCCTTGCTCCACGCCCATGCATGTTGAAGTGCACGTAGTACATCTTCCGAATCCATGGAGGAAACGATCTTCATGGCTTCGGAACCTCCTTGGAACATGATGCGCTTGATGATGTTTTGCATCGCCGGGAGGAGAATTTTGCGCAACTGGCGCTCAAAGACACGATAGAGTTGATCTGCGAGGTGGTACGTAGGTGCGGGGGGGATGCGGAGAGTTGCCGGAATAGGATGCACCTGTTCGTTGGACATTGGAAGGGTCCAAGGCGCTGGGTGTTCTGCGAGGGGGATCCGGGGACGACATCCATGCCAGTCGTCAGCTGGGGAAAGCCAGAGTCCGTCGAGGATGCGTATGCGCGCCCAGTCCATCTGTGCCATCTCGCGTACACTATGTAATTCCTCAGCCATGGCGAGTGTTTCGTAATCGTCTGGGTCGATCTCTGCATTGGTCGCATCCTGATCGGCATTTTCATAGATATAACCATTCGTCCGCATATCTAGTCTTTGCTGGGCTAGCGCGTGTTCCATATGCATCCCAATGCGGGTGTGGCGACTTAACCATGACTTTTCTCGCGCGATCTGGAAAATGTCGCCAAGAGTACCCTCACCGGCCTCGATGAAAGCATCGATACTCTGTCGGACCTCCCAGTCGAGTGAGGACCAATATGATGATCCATTGGCAACGACTTGGCGATCGGGTGCGGTAACTCCCATGCGCCGCCAAAGCCATTCGCTGCGACAGCTACGACAGGTTGCAGACACGGACGGCCAGGTGTCGAGGTCTTCATTTTCGGCGCAACCTACTGCGGCGACTTGGGGTGTGAAGAGGTCGCAACGTGGGGGAGCCTCGCGCAGACACAAGCCGCAATAGGTTGTTTTCCGATGCTCGCGACAGGTGAGGATGGTGCCAATCAGCGGAACGGTGACGAAGCGTTTGGCCAATGCGAGACCAACGTTCGTGCCGGGGTTATTGATTCTGCAGACATAACAAGAGCACTGGGTGATGAAGCGGAACTGATGATATGGAGAGACGCGCTGGGGAGTAGAAATATTGTCATTGTGTTGTGTGACGGTGTGCTGTGCGAGGGACTCGAGAGGGTCGATCGCACAACATGCGTGATTCCAAAAGCGATGCCACTCGACTGAAGACAAATATCAGAGTGGGTGCACGCGCTAAAACGCGATTGTGGCTCACGCGCAGAACCCCAAGATGGACACATCGTCATCAACTTTTCTAGGGCAAACGCGTCGCGGAATACTGTATATACGATGCGGTGTGGCCAATGTTCGCGTAGGTCCCATGTGGCCGGACAATAGCTAGAAGTGGACACGTCTAGGATATAGTGGGTGGCGATGAGCCTAGGAGGAAAGTGACGGTTGGTTACATAGAAAGAAAGATAAGAAAAGAATGAATAATAACGAACCTGATAATTTCTGGAGGTAATTGTGACCAAGGCTTCAGACCTGTTGAAGACTTTCCCTTACTTTGAGGGATATGCGACTTTGTTGTTGAATTGAGCATTTTGATTATCCTCTGTCACGGAAGGGCGCGGCGTTGGTCACGGCCTCGGTTAACCCATGACGCTCACGCCCACTCAATCTGCGCCACACATATTTCCGCTTTAAACTCCGTTTAAATTTCAGCCACCCCCAACTAGGTGTAAATTGAAAAAGTTTTGTATATACACAAACAGAACAGAGAGGCACTGTTTCTTTCGAGAGTGTCCGTCGGTCAAAAATCAATTTCACAAAATAGAAAAAAAAGTGTAAACCTTACCGTAATCAGATCGTAGTCATGTAGATCCTGTATGGCCCATTGCGTAAAAATGCTTGAAGCCATCGTATGTCCGCCTCCCGGTTGATATCCAACACTCGTCCCTCCACAGCCGTGACAGATCCATCCCACAAAATACGGCCTCGTTCTTGCAGAGTCACGAGCACTTGGAGTAACCATAAAGGTCGCACTCCGTCTTTGGCTCCGCTAATCGCCGCATTCCCAACCTCTTCAAATTCGTTCCGGCTCAATCCGCCAACGTATGCTCCGATCTTACAATAACCCAACAGTTGCGAGGGTCCCCCGCGAGGGCCGTGTGGCTGGGCAGGAACAATCGGCGCGTGAGAGTCTCGGAGTGCTGGACCGATCCCATGGCGGGATGTCGGCCTCGATGTCACTTTAGGTGTCGGTAGTCTTGTCACAGCGCCAGCTGCGTCGATAAAGAGTAGCGCCCATTGATACTTTCCTTCCTGGTGCAAAGAGTGTGTCTCGATATAAAGAGCGTCGCAGTCGAACTTGAAGGACTGTGTGCTAAGTGTCTCCTGCGCTGAACATTCAGCTCGGGTGAGCGAAAAGGAACACCGATTGCGCCTACCATAATACGAGAGTAGTCGTCAACAAAGGGCGGAAAGAGGAAAAAAAAAAATAGAATTCAAGGTAATGATTTCAAATGCAGAACCTGGGAGGATGAAGGGGGGAGAGAGGAAAGAGTGTAAGAGGGTTATGGCAGGACCACGGAACGGAATCAGTTCGCGATGGGGGAACGGTAAACCGAATCCGTTAATTCGTTCCCTCGGAAGTCGCACACATACACACGGACCAACAAAAAGGGCTGAGGACGTGTGCAGGGCAGATTCTCGATACGTATGATCACTCTTGACACACCATTTCACGCCGGTCAGCACGAGGCAGACAGGTTGCCGGCTCAAGCCAGACAGGAACCGCAGCTACCTGCAAACAAGGGGACCACAAATATAAAACTGAACATTGAACGTGTGGACATGCCATGTTCCGAACTTTCCCCCCTTGGTTGGGTACCTCAGACCAGGTGACGTCAAAAGGGCGCCCACGAATACCAAGTTAATGAGCAACTTTCGCCGTGAGAGAGTGCCATTTGGTCGTGTTTACCACGTTTCACTCACGTGGCACTTGGCATTTCCATTGATCACGTGAATATCCCGTCCTCAGTGACAACTCCCTGTAATATCTCGCACTCATGCCTTTATGCGAAAAGCTCATTTCATTCTAGCTACCCCCATGACTAGCTTTGCTCAACGCTCGATCTCTGGTTTGAATATAAGCACCCTAAAATCTGCCCGATACACGGTGACGCCTCGCCGCGGACGACGCAAGTTAGAGATCGCAGTGGTCCATGTACGATAGCGCCGCACGACCCGATTTCTACCGTTTAGCGCCGAATTATAATGTACAGCGCAGCATACTGCGCTCCATGAATTACTTTAACGTAAAGCATAAAATCCGACTTGAATCCCCTCCGATCACTAGGTCAGAGAAGACACAGAAAAGCCGGTCCGAGTAAATCACCTTTTATTCCTTCTCCTTCGCGACCCGGTCCAGTCAAAAATTTCTCCGAGTCTTCGCACTACCCCACGAGCCAAATGATCTTACTCATCCTAAATGAGTAAGACCTCCATATAACTATACCACTCACGATCTCCCAACACTTTCTCTTCTTCTCGTTCACGTTCTCCTCGGGTCCGTTCCCAAGATTCCGTACCCGACTTCTCTCAGTGTCTCTGCTCGTTTTGGCCTAGCGCCTATCACGAGTTTCTTCAATCATTCAAAGTTTTGTCAACTGTCACACGAGTGAACTTGTGGTCGAACCACGTTGATATCAAGCACATTCTACCAACTTTTTTCTGGTGTTCTCATGCCCAGTTTTGTCTGGGATATATAGTTCTTTGCCAGATTTAATCGCCCCGTAGGGGAAACCGAGCCTTTCTTTTCCCTCCTCACCACGCGACAACTCGCCAGTGTTAACTCCCTTTACTCCCTGACTCGGCTGGCCCTAACAGTTCACACTAGTAGCCTATCTGGTCCTAGCGGTGCTTGTGGTCAAAGATGAGCGATGTGTTGGCCATTTCCACTAGTACGTGATCAGTGATGTCAAGCGGCAGTTTTGTTGCTCTTATTGACAGAGCTTTAAAGCAAACAGCACTGCCATTGACACTCACCACCTACAAGTCTTGTTCGACGTTTGGTTCGGCTTTCATATTGCCGGCAGCCAAGTCTTGCTCCCTATCCTCCTCGCAACATTTATGTTCACCAAGGCGAGGCGTGATGCCACCCTGATTAACCTTGGCGCGGCTTTAATGTTGTCGAGCATCTGTAACTGCCTTCTGTCAGTCGTCTCTCCGAATCGTTCTCTGCCCCTTATCTCCACTCATCCCTGGATTAAAGTTTATATACAAATGAGTATCTTGGACCAGAACCAAAGAAGCCATTGTGCATTTTACAGGCGGCTGGCTTTGGTGCAAGCGGCCCAATGTTTGTATCTTTATCCCACTTTGTTTCTGGCATACTCAGCAGAGACCCCCCCCCCTTTTTTTTTTTTTTGGTTCTGTAGGTGGTCCGTTGCTGCGTTGACTCTAATATTGCAAATTCGGTCAAGAGTGGAGCTGAAAACCGAGCAGTGGATTTTTCCTGTACGCCCCTTCGTTTCTAATGTTGACGCGTGAATAACAAACGAGACAGATGCTCATAGCTCCGTATATTGTCTTCGCCTTTTTTGCAGTAATAGTCGCTGTGGTGCGTCCTCACCGATCTCGCCTGCGGAGATTCGCTAATACCCATTTTCCAAATAGTTGGGTGCGCAACATCCAGATAAAGTAACACGCGCTCGTCGCACTCTCTATTGTTCACTAGACTCACGCGCCATGTATGTGCGAATCCCTTTTGCGCTTGTCGGCCTTCGGTAGCCCATGCCCACACGCGTATCTCTTCTCAACCCTAGATCTCTGGTCTCGATTGGATTCACCTCTATCGTCTCCCTCTTCTCTATCGGTCTCGCAGGTATGCCTTCGTCGTAGTTACCACCTACAACCATATTGATTCCTATATTTCACAGCGACCATGAGCTTCCGGATATACAGCTTCTTGCGTATGTTGCGCCGAGCCCGACGACCGCAAATTCGCATCATCCCGCTTGCGATACGGCTGGTCATTTTCATGATCTATCTCTTTTTCGCATTGGTGTGCGTTTCCTCTCTATTTCCCGGAGTTGCCGTCCTTCTTCTCACAATCTTCGTCGCGTCGTGCGCGGGCTCGCCGCGCCATTTCAGGACTAGCCTCTGGTCCATACGGGATCGTCACACATTCATACGGGACATCTACACAGCGACCTGTGAGTACTCGAGAGGCACCAAATTCCGCCGTTCCTTTCCTTCGGGTCTGTTCCCGATCCCTAAATTGTCCCCCTTTTTTTCGCAATTCGCAGTTGGCGTCGCTTATTTCCTCGTGTTTGGAACACAAAAAGACGTGCTGCGAGCATGGCGCATCTGGTACAAGAACGCTCCCGGTGACACAAAAACAGTCTTCACTGGAGGCAGCAGCACCACCTCATGTACGGACGGGCAAACTGCGGCCGACTCGGGCCAAACCGCCGCCGCCGCCGTCCAAATCGACACTTTTTCGGATCTGCAGTCGAGGTCGAGAGGCGCCACCACGGTATCGACGAAGACGACGGTTTCAGATACGGCGACGGCAACTCGGAGCCCATCACCAAATGAGTTTTACCCTCCACAAGCAGCTGCGGCCGCCGCAGGATTCGGCACCCCGCACACCGCGGCCCATTACGCATCCAAGAACATGCGCATCATCTTCTCGTCGACGACGCGGACCGAGGCCTGATCTGACCTCTTTTACGGAATTTACCTTTTTTTCGTTAATATATTTTTTATCCCATTTTTATTTCATACTTTTTAAGTACTTGATGGAAATTTCTAGGGAGTGTCTCACGAAACGGCCGGTTTTTGTACCCCTCCGCGGTGTGTTTTATTTTTAATTTTACCCTCATCCCTGCCCTCTTATTCACGTTTCTTTATTCATAATTTCAACCTCTAGACCCACACAGCACCGAAGATGTATTGTAGTTTCTGGTACTATCATAGAATAAGAACCACGTTACGTCGTAACTTGCATAGTCGTGTAAGTCTTGTTCGAGGCCATCAGGGACGGCTATCGTTCCGTAATAGCCTGCTACCACATCCGATGCCAATAGACACCCACGTAATAACAACCGCGTGGCATTGGGGTCCTGACGCCTATTCATTCATTCAGACTTCGTCTACAACCTTAAAATTCCGTTAACGAACTAAAAAAAGGAGTGGGGGCGATGTGACGACAAATAATATTAAGGTGCGTGGTTACTGTAGCAATTATGAAATTCCGCTAAAAAGCAGAGCGACGGCTAAAGCGCTAAAGAGGAAGTTGTGCGATCCTCGTTCCGCCACCATCTATGCGGGGCCGACTTTTCCAACCACGCCATCTTTTGGGCCCACCTTGCCAGGTTCGCCGACATCCTTCTTGTCCTCACCTACACCTGGCGTAGGAGGTGGGAGAGGTCCCCCGCTAAATGTTGTTGCAAGGCTGGACCACAACGGGCCGCTCATAGCGTTCGCCTGGGCCTGACGATCTGCCTCAATCAGGGCGTCAAACTCGGCCTTGTGTTCTCTAATGTACTTTTGTTCCTCTCGGTAGAAGTTTTGCGCCTCGCGACGTTTCGCTTCCAAGTAGGTTAGAGGGAGCGGTTGCGGATGCTGGGAATTATGAGAGAAAAATAAAACGTGGAAATGGTGTGAAGCAGGTGAGTTCGGGTGGGTGCAGAGGTGCTAAAAGGGGCTAACCTTGTCTGCGCTGCTGGAGAAGAGGGAGCTTACGGTGAAGCCGCCGCTGCTCAAACCCTGCTAAACAGTCAGTCGCGGATATGACGTTGGGCGTGCTGAGACGTACCTTTCCACCTCCTCGTGCCTTCCACTCCTCTATGAATGCTTGCTTATTTGCCGCCTCCTTCTTGGCATATTCGAGTGGGATATCTTTTCCCTCATACGCTTTGAGAATCGCACGGACATCCGAGGGTTTGTAGATACCGATGGCTGTTAATCTCCGTGCTCAGTCGAGACAGCGAAGCGATCAAAAGTGAGGCTCACATTCGAGGAAAGGTATGAGCTCGATAAGTCCTTTGTCACCAGGTGCACCTTTCCATGGCTTTACGATAACGGCGTTCTCGGGGTTAGGCGTGACGTGCTCAGGGTGTGTATCGAGCTGCACGCATACATGACACATCAGAGAAGCGGGAATAGATAAAAAGTCTGAATGCATACGATGATGACATGATCGAGTGGCCTGTTGAGATATGACAAGTCCTTCACAGGGCCATTCTCGGAACTGCGCGTAGATTCGCGGAAGAGCTTGTACATGATAAAGAAGTTGTACGGGTCCAGCTTTTCAATGATCGGCAATGCGGTCTATCACGGGCATTTTGATAGGTTCAGTGCAATTTCATTCAACAACGGGGGTCGTGCGCGTACATAGTGGTGTTGCGTTGTGAAAATGACAATCTCATAAAATTGGGAGAGATACGCGAGGAAATAGTCAACGCCAGGGCGTTTTGCGGTGCGCCAGCCATGTTGACGCTACAAGCAATTATTCAGCACGGCCAAAAGAAAAAAAAAAGAAAAAAGAGTGAGAGGGCGAAGCTACTGACGTCCCAAGTACTGGTTACCAATAAATCATCGATCGAGAGCAACAGTGTATACGGCTTCTGGTGAGGCGGTGGGAGCATCGGCGGGAGAAGTTCTTGCCAGATCGGTTTCGAGAAGTACTATGAAGCAGCGCGATCAGCAAAAAAAAAGGGAAGGGAAGGGAAGGGAGATGATTAAAACTGGCGACCAGGCCCACGTACATCGAACATGGACGAGAATCGGCTCGTGGTACGACCCCATCGTGAATCCGGCAACGCTTCACCTCTCTAAACGGACGTCAGCTTCGTGCAGTGGTGTACTGCACACAAACCAAAAAAAAAAAAAAAATTGTGACGCACCACTTGTCTCGATACGATTTCATCCTGAGTCCACTCGCGTCCAAGGTAAACACAACCGCCGAGCAACCCAAAGGCAAATATACCAAGAGAGACACGACCCAACTGCCTCCTCCTCCGCTCTATACTCGACAAACTGTCTTTGGAAGATTTTGCGCCGGTGCGTTCTCGTCCCGTGCCGGGTTCGGGCGGCGCAAAGTCGAGCGAAAGTGACCTCGTCGTCGCGGAGGAACCTGGCTCGGACACGTTCAGGGAATCTGTGGAAGCGCTTTGAGAAGGCGGAGGAGGAGGGGCATCGTCGGTTGATGATGATGGAGATGGGCCACCCTGTATTGAATTTTTTGGAGGCCTTGGCCCTGTTTTCGCAGAAAAGGTGTGAGTAAAAGGCAGTATGTGTGAGGAAGCTACCGCGCGGCGAGTTGTGCGGATGAGAAGGGTTGAGAACATCAGTTCAACTTTACCGCGAGAGCAGCTGAGAGCGACACGGTGAGGGCCAACCGGTGACCGGGCCGGTCCATGAGCTGCATGAGCTAGAGACTCAACTTGGTATTCTAAGTTACACGGATACATTCGTAATTACAGCCTCTCCATGCTGTGAATATGCACGCCGCACCAACGCGTCATCATTGACCTACTAACGTCCTTTGTTTCGAGTAGATGTGTACCCCAAAATGGAGCCTGCCCAAAGGCTGGCAGTGGACTTCTCTGATGGTGAGGGTGCTCGTGGGGGTGCAGTAGCCGAGGATGCAGCGGTCCATGCTCGCAAGACAGGTGAGGATGTCCGCGGAGGCGCAGCAGCAGAGGATGCGGCAGCCCATGCTTGCAAGACCGGTGAGGGGGTTCGTGGAGGTGCAGTAGCCGAGGATGCGGCAGTCCATGCTCGTAAGACCGTATCAAGGGTTAAAGGCGGTCGTTCAGTACGTTCAGTACGTTCGATGGTCGGAGTCACGGAGGCCGATGAGCCTACAGCCTCAATATCTTCAACGGCGGCGCTTGGTTTCTCGATCGGATTATTCTGCATTCCCGATTCGCCTGAGATGGACTCGAACTCTGAATCGCTCCTTTCAGCTGCCAACTTTTCTTTCGGGGCACGTATCTTCTTTTTGCCCTTCTTCCGGCTCTTCACTTTCCGGACACATGCTTCATTTGTGCTGTCTTCTGACCCGTCCTTGGAAAATGTCAATGACTTGCATTTTGTCAAAGGCACGACCGCAATGGACGTACTATGTATTCATCGCTTCCATGCCCTTCGTCCACTTTAGCCGAGCACACTGCCTCCTTACAAATGCTCACTTCCGTGGCCGTGCCAAATGCCACAGCCACCGTGGTGCTTGGTTCCCGTTTAGAGACTCCACTCTTGACTCTAGTGGGCAAGGAGTCGTCGTCACCAGCCACACTGGAGAGCATATCAGCTCGCACGACTTCTATATGGCGAGAGAGCTCAGCCGCATCAACTGGAGGCGTGTCGTTACGAATGTTCTCCCGCACAGTAGCCACAAGGACGACGTCTTCAATGTTCAGTTGACGGGCCTCTTTCAGGGTAACAGGCATCGCCCTTGTGCACAGCGCAGAGAGGGCAGGAAGCACCCAACTGTCCACGGCGTAGGCACGCGCGAGAAGCAGTTGATCGAATGGGGTTGGGGGTTCGATCGAACTCAGGGCCAGGTTGCGCAGAGAAGCAAATTCCCAGCGCGTGGATAGGTGAAGAACAGATTTCCATTGTTCATACGAGAGATTACGTCCTTCAAAATCCCTACGCGTGTGCATTGTTTCCATAAATGGGTCAAAAGGGAAAGGGGTTCTGGATAACTCACTCGGGATATAGGACCAAGAGGAAAGCTTCGAAGTCCTTTCGTTCCACGTCACTGAGTGACACAATTGTAGGGAATGCTTCATGATCGCGGACACCAAGCAGGGCGAATTTGGTGGAGAATTGGACAGAATCGCGAGAGAAAAAGTATCGATGGACGCAGAAGAGGGTGCCATCGACCTGAAAGATCGTCGATGAGCCGGGTGCGCAGCAGACCGATATTTGGGATTGGGGTGACACAAACCAGAAAAGTGATATTGCCGTCCTTAAAAAAGTACTTGTCGTGCCGCACAAACGAATCCTCCGAGGCAAGCTGTATTCCATCGCTCCCGCCTGAAATCGTGGCGCCCTGGGGCAAAGGGGCACCGAAAGCAGTAGGGGATATCACGTCGGGATTTGAGAATATGGAGTCGAAGGAAACGATGGAAACACCACTCGCACTTGACAGGGTGGGCGAGTTGCAGATATCGTCGCCCACGCAAGGGGCCGAACCAGTAGGGGATGTCATGAGGAGAGATATACCCATCTCAAGGCGCACGCGTTAGACACACACTCGAAGCTTTCCTCGAGGCAGCGCTCCGTAAAAGTTCCCACGCCTCCATTGTCTACCCACGCCCAAGTAGACTTTGGGAGACGACCACGCCGCTTGCACTTACTACTTAGATTTGCTTCTCCTTTTAAATTCCTGTCATCTTCTTAACCAACTCTCCTACCCTTTCCCCGTAGCCCTGTGCCTCCTCTTACTCGCCGCTTGTGCATGTGCATGCACTTACTTCTATTATAAACCGTTCTGTGGCGCAATGCTCAGTTCCCTTGTACCATTTCCAAAAATACTAGAACGTGACTCAGAAATCTATTGGAGCTAGCGTGTGTACATCTGAGTGTCTAAGAAGATGAATCTACATAAAAAATGCATATGACGGAACTGATGATGGAAGCCAAGGAGTACATGATAGCTATGGATATGTGCTCTTGTAGGCTCGAGGTAACTTGTCTGGCTCATCCAACAAGTTGAAAGGGGTTGTATTGGATTTCTCCTGGCTTCTGATTTGAAATACTGACATATTTTGAACCAGAGGCTGACAGGAACACCATAGGAACCTGCAGAGTGCCCGCACACGCTCAGTTGGCCCCAATACCGAGGGCCTGGAGAAATTGATAATGCTTTGCATTGATGCTTGATGGCACAGTTGAGGCATTGAGCATATAGGGCTTATTCGAAACCTGTTCGTGAAGTGGTCTAATGGAACACTTCACGAACAGGTTTCGAACAAGTTTCTTCTCATACTAGCCGCTAGTATGAGAAGTAATGAAGAAACTTGATATCGCAGCATCTCGATCCCACAATAATTTAATATGTTCGCGGTCACGATCGAATGGTAATAAATGGAAGCTAAAGTGAATGTGGGTCAAAGCAGGTGGTCCAAGACAAGCGAAGGTTCTGAAGTGTGACTTTCGTCATGATCGATGCGTCAGTAATTGACGCTTAACATCGCAGTTAGGGAGAGAAGAGCGAAATTGGATCACTAGGCGATCTAGCTGAGGCATGAGTGAAAGGCTGTGGAACCACCGCTCCAACCACCGTATCACCACCACTGGCAGTCGTCCTACCGGTGGTGCTTTTGGAATCCCTGACCACGACTGTCCCTGGCTGGAAAACAGGATCGGCTGTTGTTGCGCACTGGAAGGAGCGAGACACGGAACCGTTGAGTTCTGTTGCCGAACCAGGCCATAATAGTAGAAAATCGCTGAGGACAAGCTAATCCCATCTTTTTTTTAAAAAAATCTGCATTTATATACCACAACATGTGACTATGACAAAGACGCGGACCCCGAACTACGGGAAAGGTACAGGCGGTGGTACTAGAAAATGCCAACGATGTTGGCCTTAACCTTGCTTGAAGGGGTACAGTATGAGACCAAAGAGACAAGAACCGGACATGTATATGCACTGGCAGATGCTGATGGAAGTATTCCCACCTTCTGTGCAATTTCATCAGCAAATTCGCTGTGTATCTTTCGTGCCATGATAGAGACCACGACCACAACATGGATTGTGATTAAGAAAGAGATAGGGACCGTGATAGAAGGGACTCTGGTAAGCCTTTCCTTTATCTGACACCTCTCTTTTTCAACCCTCTTGGTATCTCGTTCAACGCTTGTTTCAAGTTGGTCAATTGGTACAAGTTATTTATTACAGTATCTGGTACTATCTGTGCAGTAAACACTTTAAATGACTGGTACTGTATGCTATTGAGTGCATTCTTCGACATTGTCCCCCTGCAAGAGTAGAGGGAATTCATGATGGATGGGAGGATCTATGTCCAAGAAATGACCACCAACCATGCCCAAGCAAGAAGGGCAAGGTGGTGATAGAGGTGAACAGGGTTCTGGAGGTGACAGGGTCATCAAGTAGGGCCCGGTGCAGGCCCGCAGCCGGGACCCATACACGGATCAATACGGAATCCAAGACGACGAGACGCGGAGCGGGGAGGCTCGCGACCCCGAACGTGCCGGAAGTTCTTCATCAAGCCATGCCAATGCGGAGGGTCAGACTCAGAGCCAGATGCACAGTCGGGCATTGCATAGTCCAATGCTATCGCTGCATCGACGTGCAGCGAGGGTCCTCGATCCGCAGGGCCACACAAAGCGGCACGAGCGTCGCAGCAGCACAGGCGGTGCTCTGCTGTCCAGCGTCGGTAGTACGATCGGGCGTCACCGGTGGCCGTCGACTAGTTATGGGATACGTCCGTCGACCAGTTATGGCACTCCTACTACCACTACCACCCCGGGACAGCTGTCGACCAGTCACCGTCACGGTACTGTGAGGCAGCAGGGTACGGATGAGCGACCGTTCTCGCAGGCTGGGGAGGAGGGTGCAACGCTATCGCTGCATCGACATGCGGCGACGGTCCTCGATCTGGAGGGCCACACGAAGCGGCACGAGCGTCGCAGCCGCTCTGCTGTCCAGCGTTGGTAGTACGATCGGGCGTCACCGGCGGCCGTCGACTAGTTATGGGACACGTCCATCAACCAGTTATGGCACTCCTACTACCACTCCACGCCGGGACGGCCGTTGACCAGTCACGGTCACGGTGCTGTGGGGCGGCAGGGTACGGGTGAGCGACCGTTCTCGCAGGCTGATGGAGACGCACTACCACGACCACGACCACTGCCCAACCAGCAGACGATCACTTTCATTTGGCCACATTGCATCCAGAGGATTCCCCACGTCGCTCGAATTTCCCTGCGAGAGGCAAAAATTTGCCACCGATCCCGCGCGATTTCGGTGCGACACCTACAACATCCACACCAGCTGATGGCTTCGTTGGTTTTATCTTCGTTGCACGCCTCGACATCCAGGAGATGCGAAAATTCACCAACTTCATAGGCACGTGCGATTGCTACGGTGATAGAACCTTGCTCGGATCGTGAGGGAGAGGTGTGAGAAGCATAAAGAAATGAGACGACATACCAGCTGACCAACCAGGCCTCACACGTCAACAGAAGTAGAGACAAAGGTGGTCACAAAACATACCCGTTAAGGCGAGCACACATGATTTTCATTGATTCAGAACAGACATAAATGGCAGGTTAACGTAATATTTCTGGTCGGGACGATCCAAAAAGGCTCAACGGATGACCGACAAAGGAAAAAAATCACGTGTAAGTTGATTGGAAACCTTACGTGTACGGGCGTGATTACGCCCGCATTGATACCTTGCAAAGCAAGGTAATGAAGAAAGGAGAGTAGCGGTAAAAACTAGACGGAAGTGTGGCGTTAGGAGACGGGAAGGGTATATTAACGGGAACTGCAGGTGTGGGGCATTAACCTGGGTCCCAGGATTGTCTTGGGAGCATGCAGGCGTGGGTGGTCTTGCTTAGCGCTGCGCCACCTTGGAAGGAGCTGAGAAGGACGGGCAGTGAGGAGTCACGGCCATTTGGTTGCAGGATGTCCCGTCGGGCGTCGGTGTATAATGGGCAGGAAGAGATTACGTGTTCTACAGTTTGGAGGGGCGCCGCATGGGGAGCTGGTGGGCAGGTCAAGTCAATCCCATCCGAAGTCGGTAAAGTACTGGGTGCACGTGTTCGGCCCGTATCGGTCCGAGTTTTCGAGCCGTTCTGCCAGTTCACCCGTACAAGCGGGTTAGTTGCTGTCAAGGTCAAAGATGACTGGCGTCCTCACCACCGTCAGACGGTCTCTTCTCACTCCTCTTCCCACACTACAACTACGCGCAGCTCACAACGGCACTGCAGCCTCCCGTACCGTTGCCGCGCTCGCCGCCTCACCACCCTCCCCATCCGTCCCAACGACGAACACACACTTCCGCGTCACCCTCCGACGTTCTGCGACCTCCCTAGGACATCGCATCCAAGGCACACTCGCCGCACTCGGTCTGAGACGTCGCATGCAGACCGTATACCACCCCCACACACCCGAGGCCGCCGGCATGATACTCGCCGTCAAAGAACTCATCGAAGTAGAAAATGTACCGTCTAGCGCGGTACGGACGGCCGGACAGCAGAGAGCGGAGCGCAAGGCTCCCCGCGGGTTTACCGTTGTTGGGTCGAAGGTGGGGGCTGGTACGACGTCGTAGATCGTCTCCGTGGAGCTTCATAGGTGTGTACGCGTTGTGTTTTTTTTTCACCCTTGAGCGAGACTTTCACACTCGGCAATAAGGAGTGTAGGACCACCGCAGGCAGGCCTTTTGCCTGTTTTCGCGTTTGCGGAAACTGTCACCTGGGTTGGTAATTGTCGTTTCCATTATCTCGACCGCACCAAAGTTTGAATCAGGGAAGGTAGCGGGAGTGAGAATCATTTGTTGCTTCGGAAAAACTCTACATTCCATTAATTAGACGTCACTATGTAGTATCGACGCTATACACTTCACAGCAAAGCGGGACGTAAAAACAATGCGCGATCCAGATTTTGTACGAGCACTAGAACAGCCCGCGTGGTAATACAGTATAACTACAATTTCTCAACAATTAAATACTCTTCTGTGGATGCAGGTCATCGACTTTTACTTGCGTTGGCTCTTTGCCCATCCGTACTCCTCGTCCTACATAAAGCTCGTCTTGCTGGGCCCGAAGTTCCATCCCGGTTGTTTCGTTGATAACTTTGCCTCTGCAGCTGTCTTACTCTTTGCTTTTGCATTCGCTTTACTAGTGCCTAGTGCCCCCCAAGCGCGCCAAACATCTGCATCTGCCTCAATCTTTGGTTCTTTCTTGGGATCATGTATTGCCTCTACTTCTGCCTTAGCTTCTGTCTTGTCTGGACACAATCCACATGTTCCTGCACACGGAAGGGCGGCTGCATGCGCTGTTAGTGTGGGCCATTCCTGCGCAGCGTGAGGTTGTTTACCTCTACCCTCCACTAGTACCTCTCTGCTTTCTTCACCATCACTTCCATCCATTCCATCTTCTGCAGTGTTTGGGTTAGCTGTTGCACCTATCGTCGAACCGAGCTCCTGGTTAGGTACTCGAGGGGAATTGACTCCTTCAAAAGAGGATAGCTTTCCGGCCTGAGCCGCTTCAACACGGCGCAGGACTTCAACCCCCTTGAATCGAATCTTTTTGTGGCGTATATCCTCCCGCACAGTGGCCACAAGCACGACATCCTCAATCGGCATTTGCCGTGCCTCATCCAAATTGAGAGGTGCCCTTCTTTCGCACAACGCAGTCAAGGAAGGTAGCACCCAGTGGTCGACGGAATAGGTACGCGCAAGTAGGAGCTGGTCATGTGGCGTTGGCGGGCAGATGGACGTTATAGCAAGCTTGCGGATCGAAGCGAAGCCCCAAAGGGTGGATAAATGGAGGATCGATTTCCATTCTTCGTACGAGAGATCGGGCTTCTCGAAATCTCTGTGTGTAATGGTGCCATCAATAAGCAGTAGAGACGTGGGCGGAGCGGTCGAACACAACTTACTCGGGATATATGACAGAGAGGAAGGCCTCAAAGTCTTTGTGCTCTATGTCACCCAGTGAGATGATGGTAGAGAGCGCTTCATGGTCACGAATGTCGAGTTGGGCAAATCGAGCAGAAAAGTATACCGAGTCGCGAGAGAAGAAATATCGATGGATGCAGTAAAGCGTCCCGTCGACCTGCATACAAGGAAAACAACGAATCAGGGCATGACCCTGTGGCTACCAGTGACACTGATTACGCACCAAAAAGGTGACATTTCCATCCTTGAAGAAGTACCTCTCATGTCTTGTGAACGAAGGGTCAGTTGCGCTGCCTGTGGCATGCCCTCCACCTCCACTGGCATTGGGCGCGATATCCAGGGAACCCATAGCACCCTTGATCCGAGTCTCGGCTGTACGAGAACTTGAGGCATCGGAGGTACTGACAGATCTCTCGTGTGCATCAGAGAGTATGGTATCAACAGAGACGATAGAGGTTCTGTTCGAAACGGGGGCGATCCCAAATCCATAGCTGGTTGAAGAAAATGCTGGATGGGGAGGGGCCATAATGGGAGAGAATGGTGAATGGGAAGAGAGATGTATGCCATGCAGCACGAAATCAGGCCCTTATTATCAACTCTCGTAGCTCTGACGTCGCCGTACGTTATCTAGACCTCGTTTGTTCTAGACGCATTGTAGCATTGAACACGAGCACATTACATCTGACTTGACTAATACTGTACCATGATATCATGTCAAAACCGTTCATAAGGCTGTGAAGGTCGATCACGTTATATTTATGCCGATCTAGGCACTGGCATTTGAACGTCACGTCCTCCTTTAAGCAGACCACCGTCAGGTTTCGCTTTCTACGGTTCTACCTGCTTCTGTCCGTACTCGCCTGTCTTCCACTTTCAACCCTCCCTGCACCTCGCCCATTTCGAACTTGAAGGACTTCAAGAGACAACCGATTGGTGTGGTCCTCTGGGAACTGTATTGCGCGGGTTCCCTGCCCGGAAGCATTCCCCGTGCCGCTGGACATTGTTCCCTGTCGGAGCGGGTACTATTACCGGGCCGTCAGCGTTTTTGCCAGTGCGTTGCTGCTTCTCCGAGTCTGTGTAGGGCTAGTGTGGATACTTGCGTAGGTTCTGTCGATGTCCGCGTAGGTTGTCAGAGCTCGAGGCTGCCGGTTCCTGCCAGTGTTCGCGCTGGACACACACCGGCCCTACTAGGTTCAACGTTCAACGCAAGCTGCTGCACGTGGTTTGTATATCTGGTGGTCTTGGTGTCACTAGTAGTTGTATAGGTTCAGTATCCTAAGACCCTTGATCTCCGCATCTAGTTCCCGTAACTCTTTCGTGACTGGCTGCCCGATTTTGTCCCGAACCGAGTTTGGTATGGCGTTCATGACCTGATAGATGTACTCCGACTGACTCTTGAATCGACATCCTATGCTCTCGCGGAAATTGCCTCGGCCCAGGATATATGTACATTCTCCATGGCTCGGACCTGAGCTTGTGGTTCAAGAGTTTGTCCAATGTTCGACTTGGGCATGACCTGGAAGGCTGGCACGAGGCCCAGCACCCCATGAACTCAAGTTTCGAGTTGACACCAGTCTATCAGCACTGCGGGATCGAGTCCGAGACAGCACAGGCAGATGCCATACCCCACATACACACCCGAGGCGGCTGGAATGATACTCGCCGTCACGGTCAAAGAACTCGTCGAAGTAGAAAGTGTACCGTCTAGCGCGGCAAGGACGGCCGGACAGCAGAGAGCGGAGCGCAAGGCCCCCCGTGGGTTTACCGTTGTTGGGTCGAAGGTGGGGGGTGGTGCGACATCGTAGATCATCTCCTTGGAGTTCCATGGGTGTGTGCGCGTTGTATTACGCCCTTGAGCGAGACGCAAAAGCAACAGAGCAACCTAAGCTTCAAGTTTGTAAGAGCACTGGAACAATTGAACACGTTATGGTAGTACAATTCGTACAAAGCAATTTCAACAACCGAACACTCTTCCGAGTTGGTGAACATGCAGATCATCCGCTTCTAACGACGTAGCACCGATACATCTCATTCAGCCGCTCCCTTACATTGACTTTTTACTCGTCCTCGCGGTGCCCCACCCGTATGCCAAGGCTTTGGATGGCATTCCCTTTTTCGTTGTCCTTGCTTCTGCCATTGACTTGTCCTTTACTTCTTCTGGGGGAGTGACGGCTGCATGCACTGTCAGTACTCTTCGACATTTACTGCCCAAGTTGAGGTTGTCACCTCTCTCCCCGCCAGCGACCTCTGGTTCCTTTTCGCATTCGTATTCACTACCATCTTCATCGACGAGACCCCTAGCTCTTGTAGCCCGTTCCTGGTTCAAGTTTGAAGGTGGCGGTGCTACATTTGCCCCCACATATTCTGCGGCATTTGGGCTCGTTGTTTTACCTATCGCTGAACCGGGCACTGGCACCTGGTTGGGTGCTTCAGGGAAATTGAAACTTTTGAAGGATAGCTTTCCAGCTTGCGCCGCTTCGACACGGCACGAGATGTCAATCGCCTTGACTTGAATCGTGTTGTTGCGGATATCCTCCCGCACAGTGGCCACAAGTACGACATCCTCGATCGACATTTGCCGTGCCTCATCCAAGCTGAGAGGCGTATTCCTTTCGCACAATGCAGTCAAGGCAGGGAGTAACCAGTGGTCGACGGAATAGGTACGCGCAAGTAGGAGCCGGTCATGTGGCGTTGGTGGGTAGATGGACCTTATAGCAAGCTTGCGGAGCGAAGCGAAGCCCCAAAGGGTGGACAAATGGAGGACCGATTTCCACTCTTTGTACGAGAGATCGGGCTCCTCGAAATCTCTGCATATAGATGTGCCGTCGACAAGTAGAAAATGTGAGTGGTGGAACAATTACTTACTCGGGATATATGACAGAGAGGAAGGCCTCAAAGTCTTCGCGCTCTATGTCACCGAGTGAGATGATGGTAGGGAGCGCTTCATGGTCACGGATGTCAAGTTGAGCAAATCGAGTAGAAAAGTACACCGAGTCGCGAGAGAAGAAATAACGATGGACGCAGTAAAGTGAGCCATCGACCTACATAAAATGTAAACAAGGAATCAAGGGTCACGACACGTGGTTGACACTGATCGCGCACCAAAAAAGTGACGTTTCCATCCTTGAAGAAGTACTTCTCGTGTTTTGTGAACGAAGGGTCGGTTTCTGGGTGTGCGCTGGCACGCCCTCCGCTTCCACTGGGCTCGATAACTAGGGAAGTCAGGGCGCCCTTGATCCGAGAGTCGGCAATACGGGAAGCCTCGGGAGTACTGAAGGATCTCTCGTGGGCGCTGGCATCAGAGAGTATGGTGTCGACAGAGACGACGGAGGCTCTATTCGAAACGGGGGGGTTCCGTAGTTATTTCCAAAAGAAAATATGTTGGGGTGAGGAGCCATGATCAGAGAGAAAGAGGTGAAGGGTGGTGTATGCCATGCAGCATAAGATCAGGCCTTTATCAACCCTTCGCTGGTTCACCTTCAAGTTGCTTCTTCCCACGTCGCCATACTTTGCTTCTGATCTGGACCGCGTTTTTCTGGCACGCAGCAGCACGCTTTGAACGCGAGGAGCCTCATTGCTTCCAACTTGACTAATAACCCCTCATTTTCCATACGTAAGGTGCGTTCTATCGATGGCTGATGCCTTTACCGTCCAAAGATGCTTATGCATATCGTCATATCGTTGAGCTCATCGTCAAATCCTGCGTTTCTCGCACCCTTCTCCCCTTTTGGTCCGAATAATCACACCGCGAACGTTGCGGCCAGCTCCTCCTATTTCCCGATTGCGCTTACTAGGTCCTGTACATGGAATTCAAGTATTCAGTGTTAACTGCTTTCTACCTCCTCTCCGTACTACTCGCCCCGCTATCCTTGCTGAGCCTCGTCCATGTCAAATATGATACTGGGTGGGAACCTGGGCTGTCGTTGACAGATCCGAGCGTGCTCACACAAATCATGCGCTGAAGTAAGGACTCCTCGAGAGACAGCCGATTGCTATGGTCCTTCCTCTTGGGAGCGTTGAAGTTCGCCGGGACGCTGCACCTCCGGCTGTTCCCGGTCGGAGCGCCCCGAATCCAACTGCTTAGTCTCAGGCTGGTACAGATACTTGCGTAGGTTCTGTGAAATGTCAGTTTCTTGGCGTAAGTTTTCAGGGTAATTAGTAACACAGTTTACTGTAGCCGCTGCACTGGGCTTGTGTGACGAGTCTGCTGGTTTGTCTGTTGCTTTGCTCCGAGTCTTGGTGGTCACTAGTTGTAGGGTTCAGTATCATTTCCTCGGCCCAGGCTATATGAGCATCCTTCTTAGCTTTGGCACGCAGCTCCGTCTGGTTCAGTTGGGATAAAACCCGCGGTCGTTCCTGATTGGGCCGAGGGACTTGGGATAACCAAATAAGTCTGAGAGTATCACCCACCACACCGGGAGGCAATGGTTCCCATGCTATGCCTTGCCAGTGATGTCGATTCACCCTTAAATAAATAGAATCTTGAACAGCACGCTCAGGCCTCCATCCCGATGGTCCAGTATGTCTGGAGAATGCGGAAACCAAATGAAAAGGCTTGTTTTTTTTTAGCTTGGGGAGGTGGCTGCCGCTCACTTTGGAGATCACCGGAAACCACGTCGGAGGGCCGATAGTCTGACTAGAATCGACACAACCAAAGCATACCTATTTATCAAATTTCAAGCCCAGGGCCAAGCATGCAGCACGTGGCTTGGAAAGTCTGCCAGCAGTGCCACTTCTCTCACAGTAACTTTCATCCTTACTAACTGCCTTTCTACCCGTAGATATACTTCCTACAAGTTATACAATAACAGAGTCTTTTCCCCCAGAAGTCAGACTCGGTGTTATAGATATATAATCTACAGTTTTCGTGCATGGCCACACCAGTGTGGTGCAGTGCTTCCTCGGCCATACACGTCTCCTCTGCTTCTACCTGACATTTTGTTTCTTCCCTAGTTTCATGTATTACCCCGGCCCTTGACTCCACCTGGCGCTTTGCTTCTGTGGCTGCCTTTTGACTAGCTGCTGTTTCCATCCACCACCTTTCCCATGGAGGAATAGCCGCATGTACCAGTGTTTCTTGCATAACTTGAGGTTGTTCACTTCGCTCAACCTCAACCTCATCCTGTGCTTCTCCCTTTCATCCCGTCAAGGGCTTATAACTCTAGAGGGGACTACAGCAGAACTTACTAGTTTATCTCCTGCTCTTTCCGGACTCACAGATGGCGCTGCCATGATTGTGCTCTCATTCATAACTCCCATAGGGTTTGGGCTAGCCGGCGAACCTATCGCTAAACTAGTCTCCTGCTCAGGTCCACTCGTTGAATTAGCCAGAGGGACATTGACACCCTCGAAAGAGGAAAATCTGCCTGCTAGCGCTGTTTCGACGGTCTCAGCCGCGTCGACCTTAAGCGTGGAATCGCGTATATCCTCCCGCACAGTGGCCACAAGTACGAGATCCTCGATCTCCATTTTGCGTGCCTCTTCCACGCTGAGCGGCGCTGCCCTTTTACACAATGCAGACAACGCAAGAGGCACCCAGTGATCGACTGAATAGCTGCGCGCAAGCAGGAGCTGGTCGAGTGGTGTAGGAGGGTCGATAGACGCCAGGGCAAGATTGCGGATCGAGGCGAATCCCCAACGAGTGGACAAGTGAAGCACTGATGTCCACTCTTCGAACAACAGAGAATGCTTTAAGAAATCTCTGCACGTAGATACATCCTTGATCAGTAGGCAGGTGAGCACTGAATAAACAAACGTACTCTGGATACATGACAGAAAGAAAGGCCTCAAAGTCTCCGCATTTGATGTCTCCTAGCGAAATGGTGATGGGGAGCTCTTCGTGGCGGCAGACTCCGAGCTCGGAGAATAGATTCGAGAAGTATTTCGAGTCACGAGAGAAAAAATATCGGTGGACACAATAAAGTGTGCCATCGACCTACGACCCAGTCTCTGAATCAGATATGCATGTATCATGGCCGACGCCAAGATCACATACCAAGAACGTGACATTTCCATCGTCGAAGAAGTATTTTTTATGTCGTATTTGTAGGAACGGAAAGTCAGCCCCACGGCACGGGCTGCCGACTGCCCTGTCTTCACCCGGCTCGATGACAAGGGAACTCGTAGCACCCTTCGCCCTAAAATCTTTAGAGGCGCCGAGAACTCCATCGGGTGTGTCTGAGAGTATAGACTCGGAATCGACAGAGACAATGGAAGCCCTCCGAGTCTTCAATGAGATCGGTTGCTTTATTTCTCCCCACTGGCACTGGCAAGGGGCTGGAGGGGCCATGATAGAGACAAAGTGTGCTTTCTCATCGTGATGTCAGGCAAAGCTTATATCCGAACGGCTATAACAAACATGGAACTCAGATAACGTCGGATGACAGTGCAACCGCCTGCGCTGCTCTCGCTCATAAAAGGAAATCCTTGAGGCGCCAACTTACATACGCTGACCCGGTCCGGTGGCGCACAGTTCCCACGGATGGCAAACACAACATAAGTTACACATATCTGTAGGCGTTAGGTCTCACGGAAGCCAACATTGGGATCATCTCAGCATTCAGTCGTGATTAGATTCCCTTGATATCACGGGACAACGCACAGTGCTGTCATTGTGAGCTTACTTCAAGTTTGACAACAAACTCAATTTTTCGTCCGACACGGCAGCAACCAGCAATTCTGATTCAACGATTCAAAATATTCAAGTTTAGCCATTTATTGGCCTTCTACTCGTCAGAAGGTCCCGCCCTTGACCCGACATGGCCCGTCTCCTCGGTCGTTCACAATTTCACAGACTACTCTTTTCGTTTTGTCGACTTCTTTATGTTAGCAGGGCTCTTTTTTGTCGTTGACCTTCTCTTTGTATCACGGTCAGGGGGGGTCTTCTTTGCTCCCTTGGACTTCGACGTTTTTGTGTAGGTGGGGCCGTTTTGCCTTACCCCGCACCATTTCCTCTGCCACACGCCTCGCTACTTCCCTAGCCATGCGCTTCGCTCTTTCCCCAGCTACACGCCTCGCGACTTCTTCGGCCATATGACTCGCAGTTTTTTGGGCCACGTGCCTTGCTACTTCCTCAGCCACACGCCTTGCGTCTGCCTCTTCGGTCACACGCTTGGCTTCCATTTCCATGACCATGCGTCCCGTTCTTGGCTCTTCACCCTCCCATTCTCGCCTCCGAGTCCTCATGCAAATAGTACAGCGGCATCCTCCTCCCTCCTGAGGGTTCTGCCTCATGTCCTGGGAAATGGTCAGTTGTTCTTTTCTCTGTATCCAGAACTCTCCCCGTGACTTTCCATCTGTCTGAAAAGCAACCAATTCCTTATCAATTTCGAGTCTTTAGCCTAAGCTCTGACAGTACTCACTACTTGTTCACGATTACGTTCATCAGTGTCCGAGTCTCTACCTCGTTCCAGTGGTGTTTCCACTGTTTCCTCTGCGGGCATGTTCCCCCGAGAAACTGGGTTAAGTGGTGTGCTCATTGTTGAACCGGGCTCTGATACCGTAGATCCACAATTTTCAACAACTGGAGGGGTGTTGACACCCTCAAAAGAGGGATGACCGGAAGGTGGTGTTGCAGCCACATTAACTCGAAGCTTGTTGTTGTGGATGTCCTCCCGTAGAGTGGCCACCAGAACAACATCCTCAATCTTCATGTTAGACGCCTCATCCAGGCTAAGAGGTGCTATCCTCTCACACAGGGCACACAATGCAGGAATAACCCAATGATCGACTGAGTAGGCCCGAGCGAGTAAGAGACGATCATACGGAGTTGGGGGGTTGATAGATGCCAGGGAAAGCTTGCGGATCGAGGCAAATCCCCAACGAGTGGACAAGTGAAGCACTGATACCCAGTTGTCGTATGTGAGGTTATGCTCTTCAAAATTTCTGCATGTATATACACCCTTGGTAAGGAGGCAGGTGAGCAATGGGCCGATGACCTTACTCTGGATATAGGACAGAGAGAAAGGCCTCAAAATCTCTGCATTCTATGTCTTCTAGTGGTATGATCGAGGGGAGGGCTTCGTGGTCAACGGCACCAAGCTGGGCAAATCGAGTGGCAAAGTATTCTGAGTCACGATAGAGGAAATACTGATGGATGCAATAGAGCATGCTGCCGACCTATGAATCAAGCCAAGCCAACCAATTAGGTACGCACGTTGTTACAGACACAATGGTGGCCATTAACCACGCACCAGAAATGTGACATTTCCATCTTTGAAGAAATATTTTTTGTGGCGTAGGAAATGACCGTCAACCGCTGGGTACTCGCCGGCAAGTGTCCATCCTCCCTCTTGCTCAAGGGAGGTCATTGCGCCCCTGGTTTGAGAGTTGGTAGCATTGGTGACTTCATATGCACAGAGAGGTCTCTTATGCATATCTGAGAGTATAGAACCGACACTGGCAGAGGCGACGGCCGGTCTCCTCGAACGAATAGGGGAGGTACAAATTTCGTTTCTGCTCAACGAGCCTACGTGAGGAAGCATGAGAGAGGAAGAGAATAGGGGTCATGTCTACCCCACATGATTTGTCAAATCGAACTTGAACTTGAACTAGTTAATTTGCTATGGCCTCAATTGTGTATTCGCTACGCAGATCGGTTTCTGATTATTCCACCTCATGCAGATCGGGTGAGGAAAAATTCCGCACTTCATCCATCAGCTGGAAGTACGGCCATCGATGGCGCTGAAATCGAAGTTGGGGGTTACGACGAATTCGGGGAGTCACCTGAACGATAGGTCCGAGGACAGAAATAATTGCCGGAACAAAACAGCTTCTCGCGAATTATATGTTTGATATGAGAAATACAGGAGAACCAGACGGCAAAAAACTTGTTGGATTATAATGAATTTGGAGAACAAGTGCCCTGCTCGTATCTTCACACCTTCCCATCTTAGGCATCACGATATCACGAAAACGAACAATAAATAGCCGCAACAGAAGTCAGTGACTCAGATACTGGAATGGGAGGATGAATGGGAATACTGACTTCATGATCAGTAAATTGGGGCAAAGTCTCAGGAGAACGCTACGTCGCTACCAGGCACCACCTGACCAAAAGCCACACGTGACACGGCTAGCGAAAGCGATGCGTGCTCACTGCTCAGCTGCGCTTTTAACACCTACGCTTGTCCAAGTTGGCTGGCAGTCAATCAGACTCAACGGATGCATTTTAGTATGCCATATATTAATCTCCTAAAATTTGTTAGCGTCTAAAGTGGTGTAGCTGTAGTGAAATGGTCAAATTTCTCTCTACTCACACTGTTCATTATGCGTGCTCATGTGCTGGTAGTTAACCTTCGGTAGCTCAGTGGAAGAGCATGGGACTATAACAGAACATCTGTGATATCCCAAGGTTGCTGGTTCGAATCCAGTCCGAAGGAAATGTTTTTTTCTATCCGTCTAAATGGAGAGAAATATCAGAGTCACCGTGGCGTGCCAGTGTTTCATTGGCCAGATAAGGAGAAGTAATAATATTGATGCCACAATGAGCATTTGTGCGTCCAGAGTGCAGCGGATATGAAGATGAGTATGTTATTCACAAAGAGCTAACGCATCACTCCGCTTGCCAGTGACAAATTGCAAGATGGAACTGTTGAACTATATTCCTGAGCAACTTGAATGGCGAACATGTAGAAGTGCCATGAGAAGTGCGGCACGCAGTGTGCCACCGGACTCGGACTGCGGCAGGAGACGAGTTTTCCACCAGCCTGGCTGAGGAACGCCAGCACAATCGCAGTGGCAGAAGCAGCTGCAATCGAGCCGTATGGCTATGACCAGGACTCAGAGTACGGTGCATATGCGATACGATAACATGGACACTCGGACCAGGATAGCTCCGAATGCTGGTGAGAAAAGGCGATGGGGCTGCGGCCGCTGTCGCGGTGTCGAAGTCATACAGTGCGATGCGCACCTGTCTTGGTTCGTGACGAGTTGGAGGTATGGATGAGCGTGCTCGTCCATCATGATCTTACCTGATTACTACTAGGTGTTGACACCACGGCAGGAAGTAGCTTGCAAATCAGTGGCGGAACCAAAAGTCGGCGATACGAACATGGTCATGCAATCGCAAAAAGTAAACCTCCTGCGGCTTTCCGACCAACCAATTGTCCCTTTCTAACGAAGCAGCATAGCAAGTCTCGTGTTAAAAAAAATGATCAGCCCTCCACCCACCCAACATCCCAGGCCCAGGCTGCGCCTGAGCCAGTACTATTACTTTTTCTTCCCCTTCATAGGTTTCATTGGTCTCGCCTGCCACGCCGATGCAATAGCCGACCCGCCCTCCTTCTCATTATCCTCCGACTTCCCTGCTGGTCCATCCTGTGCCAGTGGTGCCTCTGTCTTTCGCTCTTTGGCCCCTGCCGGTGTTTCGACACGTGGCGTCCATATGCTTTGAGCAACACGGGGCTTCTTTGCTACCTGCACGCCAATCCCCAATACTGCGTCTTCCTCTGCCTGCAAAAGTTTCTGTCAACTCGATTCTACACCTCGTGTATAAGCAAGAACAGAGCTCACCGAGCCGTCCGTGTCGTGCTCCTTTTTCGTAGCCAGTCCCAGAGATACAGGTAGTGTTGCCATGACTTTCGTCTCGTTCACGGCCGCAGTGGCACTCGAGGCCGCTGCATCCATCATTTGACCAGCTTCACCAACTCCACTCTCAGTGTTGGTTGAAGTTACATTGGAGCCCTTTAATAGGAGATTTTGTGGGCAAGCTGAAGCACCGTTGTCACGGCCGAAATGGAAAGTCCCTGGCTTAGTTGAAGAGACATCAACGACCCCTGCAGAGGAAAGTTTGCCAGCTTGCGCTGCTTCTACGCGCCGCGAGATTTCAGCTGCCTCTACTCGAACCGCCTGATCCCGGATATTCTCCCGCACCGTAGCCACAACTATCACATCCTCGATCTTCATTACCCGTGCCTCGTCCAGGCTAAGAGGCGCAACTCTTTCACACATTGCTGATAATGCGGGAATAACCCAATGGTCGATTGAGTAAGTGCGCGCGAGTAAAAGTTGATCGTGTGAAGTTGGGGGCTTGATAGATGCAATGGCCAGCTTGCGGAGCGAACCAAAGCGCCACAGAGTGGACAGTTCAAGCACCGAGACCCACTCTTTGTATGAGAGATCATGCTTCTCAAAATTTCTGCAGGTAGATACGCCTCCATGAGTAGACGCATGAACGGCCGAAAGATGAACTTACTCGGGATATATGACAGAGAGGAATGCCTCAAAATCTCTTCGTTTGATGTCTCCCAGTGATATTATAGTAGAGAGCGCTTCGTGGTCAGGGATGTTGAACCGGGACAATCGGGTAGAAAAGGACTCCGAGTCACGAGAAAAAAAGTATCGGTGAATGCAATAAAGCGTGCCGCCGACCTGCAACCCTGCATGTAAATTTGGTGTGCACAGCACGATAGGTGACAGCAGACCGCGCACCAAGAATGTGATGTTTCCATCTTTGAAAAAGTATTTCTCGTGTCGTGGGAATGAATGATCAGCTCCTTGGGACACGCTGGTAGGTGTCCTGCTTTGGGCCATTTCAACCCCTACGAGATTTATCCCAGCCTTGGCCTGAGACTCGGTAGCATTTGGACTTTCAGTTACAGTGGCGCTGGAGCTCGTCTTTGTGTCTGGAAGTATGGAATCGAAAGAGACAATGGATGGGCCACTCGGAAGAGCTGGCGGGACACCATTCTCGTTTTCACCCCAAGAGAAAGGCATGACAGGGAAATGTTCTACGCAGCAGCAACTTCAACTTGAAGTTCTAGATGCCGCCTCACGTGATTGAGCGAACCATGAAAGTTGGTCCCACGTGATTGCCTCCGCTGCGGCTGCGGTGGTATTCTGTATATGCAATTTTTTTCAATGATCTCTGCATCTGGTATTATCAACCCTCTGGTGGTCCTGAAGTGTGGACATCCTCATTAATATTTGAGAAACGGAGAAAGCAGGGAGTACAGTACTGTTATTATGCGTAACACCTGATATCACTGGCAGAAGCTGTGGTTTTAAAAAACTGGGAGATACCTATGTCCAATTTCCCGGAGCCCACTCAAAACACTGGCAACGAGTGACAAAAACCCATGAAATCTATGGAAACCTAGGTAAACTGACTATCTTTGATACCCGGTGCTCATCTAGAAAGCGGGAGGCCTCTGCCAGTGGGTTATCGAGTTTCCAGAAATCTGAAAACCCGGGAAATTGATTTGCATTCTCTGTGATGGATATGTAATGCCTTTGTCAAGAAAACAGTCACCAGCTCGTGGAGAGCTCATGGGTCAATTGGGGTCTTCATGCTCACGGTTCATCTAACAGGGTGAATCAGACGACTCATCATGAGCGCCCGGCGGCCCAACAGGTGAGCACTCGACTCCCGAATCATCGCTCTCAACAGTTTCTTCTAAATCTGGCGCATGCGCCGTTGCTAAGCTCTGGTTCAGTATCGTCGTGAAAGCAACAGTGTCATCTGTCGTTTTTGGCAATGATGATGCCCGCTGTCCTTCATGTATTTCAGGTCCTGCCTGGGGCTTTTGGTCGTTTCGCTCAGACTGGTTCGAATCTAAGTGAGACAAGCACTGTACCTCTTGGCAGAACTCGATTACAATCTTGCTAGTTTGAGCTAAGCGCTTGCGCAGTCGGGGGCGTGATAGGAGTGTCGCAAATATTGCCTTCACGTCATTGAATACACAACAGAAGATCTCTAGGGGAAAGAACTGCTCACATGCGTATAAACTGGGCCTGCCGTCACGGTGAGAAGCATGTAAGCGGGGGTTTTTGGCGAGAAAACCCATAGCAATAATCCGGCGACAACCCAAAGTGTGGCAAAGGATCCAATTAGGATGACGCGGCGAATAAGGTACGTCACGACACTGTCTGACTTCTGAAAGCCGCTACGGGACATTGAAAGAGCCCGGACAAGAAAGACTGCGTAGAAATTGTAATTGTTCACTCGTGATGAGTAGGTAAAACAACATAACGTACTTGTGATGAGGCACTCAGCGACAGCTTGTGACCCATAATCGAAAGCAACTTTAAGTTTTGTGGCGGTAGAAGGCGGCAACGATATTTCAGAGGACCTTTGGCAATTGGCATAGTACATCAGTATGAACTGAGGCAATATGGCGACACAACAATCTCACGTCATCTGAGCTGCATTCCGAATCATTGTGTTGACGATGCCTATTATGAAGGAAGCAGCAGAAAATGCCATGACCAATCCAATCTGAAGACGGCTCTTTGTCAGGCTGTGGATGCTGGAAAAGTGCAGTAAGGGCGATCAGCCAGGCCCAAGCAGAGTCACGTGTCGACTAACCGATGGGCGAGGAACACGTTAGCGGAAAGGACGAGGACGTTGAGACACACTTCTTGGGAAATGACGGTCCATGAATGCACTAAAATGGGTATGAGCACCTGCATGCATGATTTCACTGTAGGACCGACTCTGGAGATTTACCGGCAGCCCGTGATTGGCAATGCTATGGAGGGCCTCGATAAACTGCCTGAGGGCCTTTTTGAGAGGAATCGGGGACATACAAAAAATTCCAAGCCATCGTCCACAGCCTAGTGTCTATATCAGTCGGATCTACTAGTAGAGACTTAGAATATGGCATACGTAGCGACTTGAACAGTGAGGACAGTAAACTGGATAATGACGAAGATCCTGAAGAAGATGAACAAATTGGACCATTGTATAGTAATTGAATGCTCACTTGATGCGTTTCGAGTCCATGAAACCTGATGGTGTGTGAGGCACACATGACATCCTCGACTGCTAAACGAACTCACCGCTAGTCCAATACACATAAAATTGGTTGCCCACAATCCCAGAACAAAGCGCATGTACTGTGAAACGACTCAGTAAACGTATCTTTGCTGGTGGAGAGTCCTGCACAACACTTACGAAGGATTGCTAGTAATATCGGACCTATAGTGCCATCGCATAAACTACATGAAGAAAAATGCCAAGACAACCTACCTAAGTCCGAGGCATGATAGATCGAATGGCTGTCTCGTACTATTTCCATGGCTGGGATACCTAGAGGAGAGAGGGGTTACCGTTATGAAATCGCGCTCCGTATTTTGTACTGTAACGCGAGGGTGCCGCAGCAACTTAGCATCCCCTGGCGATGTCTTCACTTGAAATTCTGAATTGCTGTGTTTAAGGGACCGTAATAAGCCTCATGAGATAGGGAAAGTTGTTCAGTCGGTTTCAGACCTGCGCTGCATAGCAGCACCAGCCATATTACGGTTTGAAACCCACTTTTGATTGACGTGCCAGTGGACTGCCACATATCCATCAGAGATATCTCTGGTCCCATCAACAAGTCTGAAGCTCCCACCACTTCAAAGTTTATCATGTCTGGCCCACCCGAGTCTTTCTTCACTTTGCTATGTCCGGGTCAGGCTATACTTTGTATACGGCGCCGTCGGATGGAATGAATACTAATTAAACTCCACTAGAAGTCCGAATAGGGCGGGTCGGCCTACTTGCAAGTTGCCATGCCGCCGGAGAACAGATGGAAATTACTCCGGTGAGATGTGATGGGAACCCACAGCGACTGCCATTCAAGCTTTGGGGGAATTTTCGGGTGGATACCGTCACGGTGACATTGTACCTGCCACGGGCCGATACTACGCTGTCCGATTTCTGGGAATCGCCGGATCACTGATCCGCAACGTGATTGCTACTACTAGTACTAGTAGTATCAGCGTTCATTGTGATGCTTTCTTGTGATATGTGGCTCCGTCTGATTGGCCTCAGGCTCGTTCGCAAACTGAACGTCACGCCGATTGACTGAGAATGCGTCCATCGACGACACTGTAGTTCGAGATCAAGTTGAAATCGCAGGCGAGCTGAATCTTGAGAGCGAAGACGGAAATGAAGTACTGTCCAGGGAGTTCCTTGAAAAGTTTCTGCATGACACGCGTAAACATGCTTTGTCTCTCCGCGAGAGCGCTAGAGCGCTCAATTTCGATATACTCATCAAACGTGGAACATATCCTCCAGCGCAGTACGAATGGATAAAGCAGTATAGAACGAAGTACGAAATTCTATGTATTACTCGCGGGCGGTCACTGCAGACCCGATGAAATGTAAAGAGCGTTGGACACCACGCCGTCATTCGAAGGATCGAGTCGTGCATTTGCAGACGTCACCATTGCATCATGTCTAAACCTATTTCCTTTCGTCCTTCCACTGCTTGTCTAACCGTCTACGCCAAGCCAATTTATGAGTTACGCTAGATGCTTGTGATAAGAGTCGTTTTTTACGTCGTTACGTTCGATTGTTTTTCCACTAGTATGATATGATAGATATCCCACGCTGTATTATCTGGCACGATTCCTCACCCTCAGGCTAGACAAGTCACAAAGATTCGATGCATCGTGCTTTCGTTTGCTAGCCCAGGAATACGGACCATACGCCGGTGACGATAGAGCTAAGAGCTTGCGCGCGCACGTATGAGTGCAGCACGGAGCGTGCCAGAAATAGGTCTCACTCGCTAGCGTTCGAAATTATGACATGATATGATATGACAAGACCTGGAATGGCATTCAAGTCGAGGACGATGAGCTCAGCTCCTCCGGCTCGAAAGCAGGGAGACCACTCCTAGTCTATTTCGTGGCCATGCCGCTGGCACAGGACGCGCACTTCCCCTGTGTTGATGATCCAGTGTATATAGTTAGAGCTAGATGCGGCAATGCGGCAATGAGTCGTTTGCTTACCATGATCACTGGACCCGAAGAGCATGATTGCGCATCAGATCGTTTATCAATACAAGGGACTACGGTCGTTTAAACAAGCTCCGAAGGTAACTTCGACTCGAACTTCGATAGTAGTAAATCCCCTACAGTTTTCCGATCTGCTAATTCTGCTCCATCGAAACAGTATCAGCACGCATTGTGGGGTCCCCGGCCAGCTTCCGGCGCCGGCTCTTTCGAGCCGCTAGTTTCGTTAGTTTCCTTTGTCTCATTTTCTCTTTATCTGTCATCCGAGTCTGAGTCGCCAGAGGCCGCGGGCAATCATCTGCTGGTTTGTTCAGCTATTGTTGTCAATGACGACCTGGTCGTCTCACTCACCGCCTAACCTCTCCCGCCCGCCTATTGCATTCTCCTCTGGCACTGCCTCAGGCTCTGATTCCTCTCCGGCTTCCTTATTCTCGCACCCCAACCCTGCCTCCTCGACCGCTGTACACTCCACCATTGCTTCCTCGACGCTTTCACCCTGTTTGGCGAGGCAAAAGATACATTCTCCCTTGTTCCCGCAAAGAACACAGCCCTGTGACCTTCCTGCTCCGGGGCACCTTGATGCGTCCTGCGCGATACTTGGTTGCTCAAGTGTCTGTGTGTCAATCCCTTCCGGTGTATCTTCCTTTGCCTACGCAAGTTTTAATCAGCACGGCACCACACCCAGGCTCTTCTTTACATCGCGGGAACTCACCAAGTTTTCCACGTCATCATCCGCTCTCACAGTTAGTCCTGGATCCACAGGTGGTGCTATTGTATTCCCATCCACGGCCTCAGTAACACTCGAGCTTGAAGCATCCATCCTTAGATCAATACCCTGTTCAGAAACTTCAATTTCTGAGTTAACTGAAGGGACATTGACACCCTTAAACGGGAAAGTCGCTGGGCAAATAGAACCGTCCAGGTCGTCGACATGGCAGGAATTAGGAATCCCTGGTCTAGTTAGAAGGTCATCGACACCCTGTGCTGAAGAAAGTTTGCCAGCTTGCGCCGCTTCTACGCGCAGCGCGATTTCAGCGGCGTCGACCGGAACTGTCTGATCCCGGATACTCTCCCGCACCATAGCCACCACTACCACATCCTCAATCTTCATTTCCCGCGCCTCGTCCAGGCTAAGAGGCGCTGTCCTTTCGCATAATGCAGACAATGCGGGAAGGATCCAGTGGTCGATCGAATAATTACGAGCAAGCAGGAGCTGATCGTGTGGAGTTGGGGGCTTGATAGACGCCAGGGCTAGCTTGCGGAGTGAAGCAAAGCCCCAACGGGTGGACAGTTGGAGCACAGATACCCACTCTTTGTATGAGAGATCATGCTTTTCAAAATTTCTGCGCATAGATACGTCTCCATCAGTTGACACATCAATGAAGGACCGACGAACTTACTCGGGATAGATGACAGAGAGGAAGGCTTCAAAGTCTTTGCGTTCGATGTCTCCGAGTGATATGATCGTAGGGAGCGCTTCGTGGTCACGAATGGTGAGTTGGGAAAAACGAGTGGAGAAGTAGTCCGAGTCCCGAGAGAAGAAGTATCTGTGGATGCAATAGAGCGTGCCCTCAACCTACAATCCAGTCTGTGAATCGGATGTGCACGCGGTGGTAGTTAACAGGATAACCCCATACCAAAAAAGTGATATTTCCGTCTTTGAAGAAGTATTTCTCGTGTCGTAGGTATGAGTCGAGTGCGCGTGCGTACGTGCTGGTAGGCGTCCTGCTTCTGACCGTTTTAAATTCTACTTCCATGGGATTAATTGCAGGCTTGGCTTGAGACTCGGCAGCACGATGACCCTCCCGCTTCCCCTTATTTAAGTTGAGTCCATGTGACAGGAGAGAGGCCAAGGACATCTTGCCAGTAGACCATGCAGTTGCCGTAGCCGATGTCGTAGATATCGAAGACGCCGGTCCACGGGAAACCAAATTAGCGACTAGTGAGCGTCTTACAGGGCCGCTGAAACCTCCGACGTTTCTGGATTCCGATCTAGGAGAAGCAGAGGTCTTTCTCGGGGATTTGGCAGGCGGTGCAACAGAACTGCCACGTGGATCAGTAGAAGGAGAAGGAGAGGTTATCCGAGTGACCGAGTCTGCCACGTTCATCTCTGCCATGGCCACCTCCGCCGCCTCGTCGATCATCTTGCAAAAAGCCGGATTTTGTGAGGAGGAAGTGGCGGAAACGGTAGCTCGCCCTTCGGCCTGTTTCGCCGCCTGCGACGACGACGCTGCCATCTGGGTCTCCCTCGTCCTATCGAGTCTCCCCCTTTCTTCTTCTTTCTTCGCCTTAGCTTCCACCTTGACCCAAGTATAAGCATAACCCCCTCTTTTTGCCTTCTCAATCGCAGAATCATCAGATTCTTTGATCTCAACCTCGAGGGTACTGGCCCTACTGGCAGAGCTTTCCGAGTCCAAGTCGCGTGTGTTCAAGTTTGGGAGTATGGCATCAATAGAGACAATGGAGGCTCTGCTCGGAAGAACTGGCGAGGGACCAAGCTCGTTTCCGCCCCAAGAAAGTATATGAGAGGTCATGAGAGGGAAAGATAAAAGTACATACAGCACGCGACACCTTCACGTTAGTCTAACTTCCATAAATCACTGGCATGAGCCGCTTTGACACGAGCCGATCAATACAAATACGATCACGTGATGCGGTTTTCTAATGCCCGCGCTCACCGAGAATTACATTTATTTGGGATCAAGAGAACACGTTGCTGTGGCACATTCACTAAAACAAGAGAGCGTGTGTAACCAATACAAGCGATATAACGTACACAAAAAGCTGCTGCTGAATACATCTCAGAAAGAGTCCTTACATTTCACGCGTAGCACAAAACCCAAATATCGATTTTCGAATCATTCTGCAAACCATTCATCTGAACCTGACGAATCCCGTCGCGTGGTCTTTATCCTGACCGGCTCCGGACTCGAACCACGCACGCTAATTGCACGGAGCCTGCGCGACGCAGAAGGATCGTGAGATTCCATAGGATCGCCGTTGTTGCCCCATGCTGGCGAGTGGGGTGGGACGGTGAGAGTGGGTGATGGAACGACGAGAATCTTGCCCCATGCCGAATTGTTGGTCCGGGCTGGCTTTTCTCCGAGATGGACCGCGACTGGACTTGCTAGAGGGCCATCACCGCTCTCAGCGGCGAGCGGATCACCCACTCTCTTCGCTGCAGCTCGCCTCACGTCCACAGGAGAAGCCGAGACAGCCGTCTTTGACTCGTCTTCACTCTCCTCCCCGGAGGCCTTTGAACCGAGGCTCGCTTCTGTCGTTGACCGACTCGTGAGGCTTTCACCCTCTGCGCTATCCAGCGGCGGACAAGTACCATTGGCTGCGGCAAGCATTCCAGCTTGCGCTGCCTCAATGCAGTGCTCGATTTCGTTCGAGTCAACTTGAAGCTCGTGATGACGGATGTCCTCCCGTACGGTGGTCACGAGCACGACGTCTTCGATGCTCATTTGCCGTGCCTCGTTGAGACTAAGCGGCACCGTTCTCTCGCACAGCGCAGACAGGGCGGAGAGAATCCAATGGTCAACAGAATAAGCGCGCGCGAGCAGGAGCTGGTCGAATGGCGTTGGAGGTTCGATAGACCTCAATGCGAGTTTGCGGAGCGAAGCGAAGCCCCAACGAGTGGAAAGGTGGAGGACCGACTTCCATTGTTCGTACGAGAGACCAAGGTCCCCGAAATCACTGGCAAGTTCGATCATCTCGATAACCCAAAAATGGAGATAAGGCGCCCATCGACCCACTCTGGATATATGACAGAAAGAAACGCCTCGAAATCTTTGCGTTCAACATCTCCCAATGATATTATGATGGGCAGAGCTTCGTGTTCGCGCATTCCGAGCCGGGTCAGCCTGGTGGAGAAATATACTGAGTCACGAGAGAAGAAATATCTGTGGACACAGAAGAGGGCGCCGCCAACCTGAGATTAGATAGCAATAAGCTCAGGTGCAGACGATTGAAGAACGACGGACCAGAAACGTGACGTTTCCATCCTTGAAGAAATATTTTTCATGACGTATGAAAGGATCGTCACTTGCTGGTTGAACAGTGGGAGGCGCCCTGCTTCCTAGGAAACCTGGGAAGACCATGGACTTGACTGGAGAGCGTGAAGGACAGGGTTTCTCAATTGAAGAGACACTTGGGGTTTGTGCTGAAAGAATCGAGTCGATTGAGAGGACAGAGGTTGTAACAGACGAAACAGGTGAGATGGAGCGTTCATTACTGGTTGACCAAGAGACGATATGGGGAGCCATGACTTGAGAGACAACAACAAACGAGATGAGATAATTGGCTTGTGGCACTACTTTCCTAATCCGTTAACCACGGTCTCGAACATTCCACTCAACGCGTCGGTCACTTTTCACGTGATCCCGTGACAAATAGATATCCAAAAACAGTGGGGTTTGTTGAAAACCCAATTCTTCGACGACAAACAAAATATCCTAGTAACAAGAGCAGCTCCCCATTTCATTCCAGCCTCGATCCAACACACCATCCACTTTACCAAATGCGAGTCTCCAGCAACAAATCAGAGCTACCTTCAAGACCAATACAGGCCTTGAGGAAGGTTTCAAGCGCGTTACGCTGGCGCGAGAGCGAGTTGACAACATCCGTACCTGATCGCAACGCGTGTCAACCAACCATCATGTAAAGAACGTGAGATAAGAGATAGTGTACACACCAGGCTTGACAAGCGGGGCCTTGAGCATGTACGAGAGCAAACTGAGCACCGGATACAGGGGTTTGAACTCAACATCAGAACTACTGGTAACTTCACGGTATTGAATACGCGTGAGCAGCTCGGCCAAGATGGTGAGATCGATGATGAGGGGCGTTGCAAGCAACGAGTCCTCGCATTCGTTGAAGATATTGATGGTTGAACGGCCACCGCCCATGATTTCCGAATAATACTCATCAATCGCACGCTTCGAGTCCCCAACAGCAGGTACGTATTTAATCACGACGATATGGTCCGGGTGCTCGCCCTTGATGGCTTGGGCACCCTTGCCCATGGGGACCCCTTGCGCGATAATATATAAGCGTCAAAGGGAATCAAGAGAATGAAAGATGGTCAATACCTTGCTCGGCTTCAACCTCAGCCTTGGTCTTGTACAACAAGTGATTCGCCGCAACCATATCGTCGACGACGCTGCTCTTAGAGATCTCCTTGCTACGGAACTGACGCTGTGAGCTGAGGTTGCGTCCGTCATTGTTGCCGAGGTGATTATAACTCGCGATTGAGAGCGGCTTGATCCCAGCGTTGACGAGGAACTCTGCCAGTACGCTCTTGAGCTTTGTTTGTCCAGATTTCAGGTCATCACCGCCGATGAATGACTTGCGCTGCTCCGCAAGTTCGATGACCCCAGGAACGAACGTATTCTGGGGTGCGCCATTGATGAAAGGCACACCTTCGAGAATGGAGGCGACGGCAAAGACGGTACTGGGAGCCACCTCATCATGGGAATTTTTAATTGACGCGAGAATCGCCTCGGCAGTGTCATTGACACCAGGAATGATGTCACTGTATCTCTCGGTGTTCGCGGTCCAGAATACGATGACTTGATCAAGGTCATTGGTGGCTTTGAACTCGCGAATGTCCTTGCGAATCTGCTCGAGGTGGGCGCCTTTGTTGTTGCCCGGAATCAGGTTATCAGCACGGTCTTCCTGGTTGGCAGCAATGTAGTCTGGATAGTAGATGGAAGGCAGCGGAGCACCGAACTCTTTCATGTAGGGTGCGACTTGGCGTTGGAGGTCCCACTCGAGGACAGCGGCGCGCTTCATTGCAACATCGAGGGGAACGCCAGAGATATCCCAGCCACCGAGCACAAGGTCATTAGGATGGACCATAGGCAGAAGCTCAGAGAGTGGAGCGTAGACATCTTTCCCAGTCGCATCAAGGCCAAGACGAATGGTGCTGGCACGAAGAAGGGACCCAATGTAGTTGGGGTGCTGAATGGTTGACTTTGTGTGCCACGCGATGTTGTGACGGTTAGCGAGGATGGTAGCGACTAGGGTGGTGCCATTGTTGCCACCTATGCCAACGAGCATTAGGCTAGAATATTGCGCGTCAATACCACGTTAAAGTACGGGTGGGTGAGATGACATACCCAGTCTTGGGGACCTTGCGCTGGGTCCTGAACTCGAAGCGGGTGACCGACGGTTTAATCACATATCGCCCGCCTTCCTGGACGACGACATCTGCCCCACGGTTGTTGAAGGTGGACGTGATATACTGATCCGAATAGATCGTATTCTCTCCTTGAACGATGATGGCGTCAGCGGGACGGCGGGCAGCAGTGGGATGAACAACAGAAGCGAGGGGTGCATCGAGGATTGACGCAGTGGGACTCGCACTGCCAGAGGAAGGAGTAGTGTTAGGAGCCATTAAAATTATCGTTGGGAGTGAGATTCAATGAGAGAGGAGGGGCGGTGCAGCGGTGTGTTTAAAGCCTCTGTGAGGATTGTGTGTGCTTCCGAGTTGGTTCGAGTACATACACAACTAAGGCTGTACCTCGGAGTGAGATGATGAAGCGGATCAAAGAATATAAAGCAAACCGGGGGGGGAGGGGTATTTATACACGAATGGGGTGAGTCAAGGTACACGCGGTCACAAAAAAAAAATGCGATATGAAAAAAAAAAAAAAACGATAAACAACTTCCGACCGACCGCTTCCGTGGTTTCAATAAACTTCGTTTTTCCCCACGCTTATGCCTCGTCTCTCAACTCACTCCTACTATTACGACTAACTTACACCACCAAGCAAGCAAGCATGACATACTATAAAACGTCGCTCGCCATGAATTGCAAATTAGCGCCGCCACTTGCGCTCTCGCACCTCTTTTTGAACGCCAACCACGGCTCGCTGCGTAATCAATTTATATTGACGTAATCATAATTATCAGCTCCCTCTACTTTCTGCAATCAACTCTTATTTTCGGCCTCAATAGTATCAAAAACGTGGCATTCTGCGTATACCGAAGCTCGTGAAATTACCAGCGTGCGTTCTTATGAGTCAAGTGATTCCCACTTAACCGATCAAAGTAGCTTCTACGAAATGAGGTCAATCGTACCTTTTTGACGTGAGTCACGTGTAACGGTTACCAAAGAATTGACACACGTCGATTGCATATAGGACGGGTCATTCTTCCAACACGAGCTGTATTTTTCTGATGCGGACTTGTGTGTGGCAATGACCACAGACGCTAGATTAAATAGAACCTACACACCCCTCGGCGTTCCTGTTGTGAGCGTCTCACGTTACGATGATTTCTGCGGCGCATGCCGTCACGGTGACACCCGCACGATCTTTTGCGAGAACGATCGAAGTGAGGCGGGAGGTGACGGCCGCGGCCTGTGCGTATAATGGACTTTTTAAGCGTGGGTCATTACTGCGCTTTTTGAAGGCTTGGGAAGTTGGATTACTGACACGGCCAGGCCCTGGCCCACTCCTATCTTCTGTATGTACAATGCTTGCTAGGCAGCTCTATTCAAGGAAACAAAAAGAGAGCTGGGCTCGATCAGGTCTACGTTAACCGGTTCACAGTTGATGAGAAGACTACGATCTGCGACCGAATCTCACCAAACAATATAGGACCTACCGTAATAACGTGCGGCGGCGGGATTTCTGGGTGCGTGATAACACACAGTACTCTCTGGAGTTGTGAACATCTGGGGCTAAGTCCAAGCATCCATTTGTGCGGTTTTGCTTATTTTGCAGCACGATGCTCCTTTGAGACGCAAGCAACATGCTGGGTAACTCATAGCCGCGAGATGTAACGAATGAAGATCACCAATGATGGGTGGTACGGGGAAAATTCAAGGACCAATACTAAGCGAGCCCTGAGAGATCCCACATGAAAACAAACTATCGCGGAGTATCAGGAAAGAGGGTGGAGCGGTAATAGAGCATTCTAGAGAGACTCCATGGGGACAAGATTTCATCATGTATATCTTTGGCGAAGCATGGCTCTGAAGCACTTTTGTACCCCCATTCTACTCTCCGCGTTGTTCAAATGACGTTACAACTTTTGATGGTCCGACCGTTCTGCCAATTAATGGATTGCTTCCGAGCATTTTTCTCTACGACCCGCGGCAGCTTGATAACCGCTTGCAAGACATGGATGCCAGATATTAGACAAGCGCTATCATATTCTAGACACCCAAATCACCGTCGGCCTCGCAATTATTACACTTGGGCTAATGTGAAGTACGTCCCTATGACTAACCCTCAGGAAAGGACGAGGCGCGTAGAGTGAACACATGTATCTGAGAACCTCGAAAGAACTGATAGTCACACCGAGCCATGAATGGTAAGGCGAGGAGCAAGCCAGAGGGCACGGTCAATGTTGACGGTGTGGTTGCAACCACATCGTGATGGCGTTGGCATACGTTGGCATTGACCACAAACGTCGAATGCCGGGCCGGGGTACCGACGAATTTGTGCTCCTTGTCATCACTGCCAGTGGCAACACCTTGAACAACTCCCTTTCCACTGCTTTGCCTTTGTATTCTCTTCTTTCAAGAAATAGCCCTGGCCCTCTTCTTCACAAACGCACAAATCCCATAACCTTTAATAGTTATGACCTCGTTGCAAAATATACCATACGATCTCCTACTCTCTATCGCCCAATATCTCGACCTCGTGGACATTTATGCTCTACAACTAGTGCGTATAATCAATATTTTCTCTCCTTTTGTGCAGAGGTAAAACCATTACCGTCTTTCAGACATGTAAACACCTCCATTACGCGCTCCTTACTCGTCCAGTTTATCGGGAGATGGCTGTTAGCCTCTTGCGGCGGTGTCGCGCCCTCCCGCTCTATGGTTTTAGACGTCTTTCAGATCTGTCCACGGATCAACTTGTGGAAGTTGTGAATCGTGCAGCGCAGCTGGAACGTGGTTGGCTTACTCGCACGCCTAGGCCTGCTGTAAACGCGTTCATACCCCAAGGAGAAGATACCCTTAACGGGATTAGCACGACCTCCGATGCTACTGGATGGGGTATAAAGTCGAAATACTGGTACAAGATAGTCGGAACCCCGCCAGATGAAGAGGTGGATTGGCTTTCCCCCATCACAGCAAGTTACACACTTTGCGCGACGAAAAGTGGCAGGGTGGTTTGTTGGGACGTGCACCGTGACGTTGGCATCGCAGAATGGAACCCTGGAGAACGATGGGAATTGTGGAAATGTAGGGTTGAGTTTGACCAACGTATCGTATACTTTACGATGGCTAAAACCTTATGCGGCAAGTAAGTTTTCGTCATATTCTTCCGCTTAATATTTCCGCCGTTGTGATGTCTTATGTCTGTTTTTGGAACACCTCACTTCTAGGGATGACGAGAAGGTTATGCAATTTGAACTCATGCAAATTCATTTCCCAGAACAGAAATCTGACTCGAATGAGCAGATTAGACCCTCCTTCTCCAACCTTCGGTCGTTCAAAACACTGGGAACTGTAATGAACGTGTTCCTGCTGGACCCAGAAGCACGCTTACTCGCAGGATTCGTGTGGATTAGTCGTTTTAACAGCATCGGTCTGTACGTGCTGCTAGATTGGAGCAAGGAAGAATACGTCTTTGTAGATACAGGCATACAATGTGTGAGTTGCTTATCATGTGACGTCACTTGCCTCACTGACTTATTCTCGTCTTATCGTAGACCAATACGGCAAATTGGTCATGCATCCTGTGCGACGGCTCAATTGTGATTCACTCCGAAGAAGCCACCTTCGCGTGTCAGCACTTCTTCCCATTATCTGTCCTCGCCCAACATGTCACACCCTCCAATCCATCTTCCCAATTTGTACCATACATGACCACGCGGCTCAAGGCTACCCGATCCATCTCTCGCAGTTTTATATTCCCTGTCTTACCCCCGAGTCCTACGTCCTTCCGTTCCGCCAGCCCATCATCCAAAATGTCCTCATCACCGGTCCGGGAAACCAGATTCACCCTATCGTTCTCCCCCAAGAAGCAGATCCTACTCCCCCAGGTGACTCGAACAATCCACCGAACCCATGGAGTGATCAGCTGTGGTACCCAGAGAGTGCTCACTTTGTGCGGCAATGGTGGCCAACGCTTCCCTCGGTGCCACGGCTAAGCTGCACCGTTGTCCTGCTCGCACAACACCATCCGCAGACTCACGTGACCAAGTACGTGCTCGCGCAGCACTACTTCACCGTACCTCTGGACAAGTCAGGCACGGAAACAGACCCGAAGGACGCGATGATGCGTATGTGGTACGTGAGCGTGCCGTTTGAGGTCGTCTGCGTGTCGGACCAGGCTGCAGAAGAGGAGGAGGACGCGTCGGAGGCGCTGCCCCGTCAGCGACCATTGCTGGCGGTCGACTTTGGGCACGCCGTATGGCTGGAACACGTCCGTGCCGCGGACGACGAGGAGGACGAAGAGCCGTACGAACGTGGCCAGATGCGCCTCCGCTTCGTCTCGTTTCCTGGCGTGCGGCTTGAGGGCGACGGTCGCGCGGTGCGAAGCGGGATTGGAAGCGGTGGGGGCTCTGACGGTACGTTCGAGATGGAAGGCGCGGTGCGGACGCTGGCGATTCCGAAGGAACTTGACTTGCACGATGTCGAGACGATCAACATTGACCAGAGCCAGGGCGCGGTGATACTCTCGGTACGGCAGGGAAAGATATTCATACTATGTTACGAGTAATCTCAGGTTCTCCCTTCATTTATCATATTCCACATGTGTTCCTTAATATATGACACTCGTACAAGCAAGCCTTTTGTCTGTTTTTGGACACATAATCTGGTTTATGTTAATAGATAATATGCAGCATTATCAGTAGTAGTATTCTAGGGCCTGAGGGAGATTAAACATCTGCGTTTTTTTCAACGACAGCAAAAATATGCGTAGAGAAAAGAAGCTAGAAAAATACAGAGCGAATGACATTGCTTCCTACGACTGGCGATAACTCGAAACATTCATTGGCAGGACTCAGACCGGTGATGGAAGGGTCGGTGGTGTAGCATTTTCCATAGGAATAGCTACATCTGAGGGTGGTGAGCACACTTTGCGATCATTTCCAAGTCATGGTAGGTGCATACCGTCTATTGGTGTGGGTAACTGAGCATTAAAAGCGCTTTGTGGGATGGGAAGCGAAGCTAGTCGTTGTTGGTCCACGGCCAGCTTTTGGAGACATTATAATTATAGCACTGAAAGCGGATACTGGATAATTTGAGCTTACCTCGACCTTGAGCCGAAGGGCATCGATCCGCGACGAGATGGTATATAGTTTGCATGTTAGGCCGTGCCTAAGGGCAAGCCAGAGTTGCTCCAAGATCCTGGGAGAACGATGGCTTTTCGTACGTATCCGTGCGAGTTGGCTCACGAGACTGTACGCCGGTGGTCAATGAAGTGACATTCTGTAGGCACAGATATCTGCCATACATTTCGAGGTCCATCCTAATTTCACTTGCTCCCGGAATCGCATTGAGAGTTTCAGCGTGGGTAAGAAGTCGCTGGTTATCATACAATAACGCCGAAACGGAAGGGACGCAAATGGAACCAGGAACCGGACATGAAAGACGAGGCCGTAAAGTCCGACGATAGAGAAGCACAAAGTGAGGATATCGGT